>CAEFZP010002290.1:82500-97500 GCA_903064625.1 Mallotus villosus | reverse complement strand
GTCTGTCTGCCACTGTGTGTCTGAGAACCCAGGCCAGGGAAGGGAAAGGACTTGGTAGTCATACCATAGCAGTGCTGGTTCGTCCTCATAGCAGTGCTGGTTCGTCCTCATAGCAGTGCTGGTTCGTCCTCATAGCAGTGCTGGTTCGTTCTCATAGCAGTGCTGGTTAGTCCTCGTAGCAGTGCTGGTTCGTCCTCATAGCAGTGCTGGTTAGTCCTCATAGCAGTGCTGGTTCGTCCTCATAGCAGTGCTGGTTAGTCCTCATAGCAGTGCTGGTTACGTCCTCATAGCAGTGCTGGTTAGTCCTCATAGCAGTGCTGGTTAGTCCTCATAGCAGTGCTGGTTAGTCCTCATAGCAGTGCTGGTTAGTCCTCATAGCAGTGCTGGTTAGTCCTCATAGCAGTGCTGGTTAGTCCTCATAGCAGTGAATGACTAAACAGTAACAAACTGCATGGATGAAGGAGCCCACTTGATGATGAGTCCATGTGATATCCACCATGGTTTAAAATATCAGACAGTAGTCTTTGTTGGTACCCTAAACTGGTAAATAAGCATGTTTCCTTTTTCCTTGTCTGTCTGGTCATTAAAAAAAGACTGGTTATTCTTCTCTTCTGTACTCTGCAGTCTTAATGGCTGGACTGCGCTTGGTTGAACTAATGAGAAAATAGTTTCCTCTCTCTACCTGTCAGGATCCCCGCATGGACAACCACAGAGAGACACTCATCTGTGCATGTGTGGGTCAGCTTGCAAGTCAAGTGTGATTGAGAGGACGGGAGAGGGGGATGGAGACAATGATAGAAAGAGATGGAGGCGTGAAGGAGGGCATCACAATGTACCCTATAAAAATATAGTTTTTAAATGAATAATACAAAAATAAATTGAGCTAGCTCCAGTCCACCAATTATGACACAATGAGGCCTTGCCACTCTCCTCTGGATTGGATTAGAATGTGAGCTATGCTAATGAGGGATGGGTTATTGCTCTGTGTGATGGCCAGGGGGGTGTGGCCCTGTCCTTATCTCTGATCCACATGGTTTAGCTGGCCGGACGGCGGCCTAGCTCTGTGGATTACGGCACATCAAACAGCCCTGGGAGCAGGAGGGGGGCAGACCCCGTGGGGTGGGGGGGGGTAACGTCAGGGGGGGATATGCTGCTCCGATTTCAAACCAAATTAGCAGACATCAAACAGGACGGGCGAGGAATTAGATGAAAGGGAAGATGCTCTGTGTCATCCGCTCTAGAAGCCCTCTGTGACATCACTACTGTAAGATTGGATGGACATTCTCACTTTCCCTTCCTTCCTTCCTTCCTTCCCTTCCTTCCTTCCTTCCTTCCTCCTCATCTCTCTTCCTCTGGGCCTCCCCCCATTAAATCTTCTTTATCTGTCCTCTCCTTTTCTCTCTCAATCCCTTCCTCTCCTATATCCGTCTTTCTCTCTTTCCTTTGTCTTTACATTCCCCTATATTCTGCCTCTCATCCCCAATCCTGTTCCCCTTATCCTATGTGTGTACCAGCAGGAGGTCTGGAGAGGAGATGATGGGACCCCCCAGCTGAGGGCTTTACTGTTGGCCTAGAAGCCTGTTCCTATGTATTCTGTACACACACACTAGCCCTAAACTGCCACAGTGCTAAAAGAAGGACAGACACACATGCGTTCAGTACATACAGTACACAGACACACACACACTTCAATATATACACACATATACTCCTACACACACATACACAAAATGAATGTCTGCTGACACAGATTTGCACACGTGTAGGTATTTCCCCATGCACGCCCTCACACACACACACATACGCACACCACTCACACACACATACACACAGACCTGGCCAGACCTCGCCAGCCCTGCAGGTAGATAGATGAGAGCTAACCTGTAAGATAATGGATGGCTCTTTTCCCTTGTGTACGTCTAATTGGTGTATGATGATGATGATGTGTGTGAACAAAGAAGCTGTCTGTGCGTGGAGGGGAGCTAAACATCACACGGCCATTTTGGGCAGAAACAGCTTTGATCTGCGTCACCACTTCTCCTCTGCTTTGATGCTGTATGCTGCCAGAGGCTGGGAGAGAGGAGGAGGGAGGGGCACAGGGGGAGGGAGGGAGGGAGAGGGAGAGGGGGAGGGAGGGAGACATATAGAGGGAGGGTGAGGACAGTAGAGGAAGGGGAAGGGAAGGAGGGAGGGAGGGAGGCGTGGGAGGGTGGAGGGATGGAGACAGGAGAGAGTATGGGGAGAAGGTGGATATGGAGAGAGAGATGGAGGGATGAAAGGAGGGTAAGATAGTGACGAAGAGAGGTATCAGCGTTTTAGGCAGGGATGAGTCACACAGCAGCCATTTTGGGTTCCCTCTCCTTCTCTCCTTCTTTCCACATATCCTCTGTAACACTATGTTACACCTCCAGAATGTTTACAGTGTCTTTGTGCTTCCAGGCAGGGAGGGTTTAGGTGGGCAACGCTTGAATCATGATAGACTGCAGTATATTTCACAATGTGTCTAATGTGTCACCCTCTATCTCTCTCAGAGCTAGACGTAGGCTCAGAGAGCTAGCAGATCCTGACGAGATGCGCGACGAGCTGGATGCTATCTCTGTAGTCGCGATGCTGAGTTCTGGCTCAACGCTCATCTCTCCCCCCACCGCTCTCGCTGCTCGATATATATCTCTCTCGTTTTTCTCTCTTTCTCTCTCCTTCTCTTTCTCTCTCGTTCTCTTTCTCTCCCCCTCTCTCTCTTTCTCTCTCTCTTTTGTGTTTCAGTGCTCATACCCTGTGTGGGAGGACTTCAGTGCAAAGGCCACCAAACTGCACTCCCAACTCAGGTAAACACATACACACCCACACACACCTGCACACACCACACGCACCCTACCTAACTACCTCAGCAGCTATGACTAATGGCAACATTTCTATAGCTTTACATGTACTATATCTGTCTGTCTGATGGCTGGCTAAAGTAGCTGGCTGCAGTAGGCAAATTGGATTCTGCTGACCTGTCAGTCTTGTGTCTCCAGGACAACGGTTCTGGCTGCGGTGGCTTTCCTGGACGCCTTTCAGAAGGTTGCGGACATGGCTACCAACACCAGAGGTAAGAACTGCATGTGTGTGTGTGTGTGTGTTGCAACATCTGTGTGTAATGTGTGTGTGTGTACATGGGTGTGTGTGCTACTAAAAACAGCTTCCGATTAGGATCTTATTAGCTTGTTAGATTAGATTAGTCCTTGATAAGATGCTATCACACTGCGTTTAATTTGCTTGACTGATTAAAGGAAGTTGAGATGGATGTGTAGCTCAAGGGCAGAGGCTGAACATGGAAGAATCTCAACTGTTTAGGAAGCAGAGGCTGGAGGACCCAGGAGCAGTGTGTGGGTCTGGTCCTGCACAGCCCTGTTCCACAGCACAGGCTGAAGGACCCAGGAGCAGTGTGTGGGTCTGGTCCTGCACAGCCCTGTTCCACAGCACAGGCTGAAGGACCCAGGAGCAGTGTGTGGGTCTGGTCCTGCACAGCCCTGTTCCACAGCACAGGCTGAAGGACCCAGGAGCAGTGTGTGGGTCTGGTCCTGCACAGCCCTGTTCCACAGCACAGGCTGGAGGACCCAGGAGCAGTGTGTGGGTCTGGTCCTGCACAGCCCTGTTCCACAGCACAGGCTGGAGGACCCAGGAGCAGTGTGTGGGTCTGGTCCTGCACAGCCCTGTTCCACAGCAGAGGCAGGAAGTTGAGACAAGCTTTATAATGTGTTCAGTTAGCCAACGCATTTATCCAAACCTGGAGGATGTGGGCCTGCTCTGTGGTTGGACATATCTACACTGATCTGGGGTCTGTGTTAAGAGGAGTGAGTGTTTTAACTGAAAGAATATTGAGGCTAAGACTGACCCTCGGTCAGGTCCTACCGGGTCCTGGAGTGTGAGAAGCAAGGGACAAAACAGAATAGAGGCTGGATTTGTAGCGAAACGACCGGAGAGAGAGGTGGGTGGGTGGATATTTTTGGCTGGGAGCTTGGGGCATTGTTAGGGAGAGTGAGGCTGAGGTTCTCAGACAAGCCTGGGAGGGAAACATTCCCTCTCTCCCCTCCCACACTGACGTACGGAGAGACGGAGAGAATTCACAGTGGTGCAGGCCTTGTAAAGGAGGAAGGTTTTCACTCTGGATACATTTGAACTTTTAGTTCAAAGAGTGTTAAGAGTGTTAGAGTATGGTTGGATGAGTGGAGCGGAGTCCTAGTGTGGGCATTTGACCTCATGTGTGAGTGTCAGTGTGCATGTGTGTGTGTGTGTGTGTGTTAAGGCATCTGTAATGGGATGTCAGGTTTGGTGTTTCCTGTCCAACCTGTAAAAACAGTGAGGGGCACATCCTGTATCCTTCTATCCACAGGGGTACACCTGGGGCACACACACACACACACACACACACACGCCTAGATCAAACACAGACACCCATGCAGCTGACTTCATACAACACACAAAGTAGCACATTGTTATCTAGCAGTGGCCACATAAGTGATTCAAACACAGGCTCCCTAAACGGCCTTGACTCAGTTCTAATGGATCATTATCCATCTGGCTGGCTGCATTCTATCAGGACCGCACATGAAGACGCTTCGATTGTCTCTTCAGGCCATTTGGAATATGAATGTGTCTGTGTGTTGGAGAAGGTCATTACTGTAATGACCAGTGTGTGCGTGTGTGAGTGAGAGAGATCGGGTGACAGGCCTGCAAGGCAGTGATGTGATTTGATGTCCCTCTGTGTTCTGCTGCTGGTCCCCATTGCTCCCTTCTAGAACTTTCTCTACCACGCTCCCGGAGAAGGAAGGAGAGGCCATGGGTCCATGAGGGAATAGAGTGTGAGCGAGGGAGAGATGGAAAGTGGAATGAGAGGTGTTAGCATAGAGGTGAGAGGTGGAGAGAGGAGTGTGAGGGTAAAGTCTAGGCCTAAGGGGTGAAGTAACATTGAGGTGTGTGTGTGTGCTCAGATGTGCCTCTCTGTGCCTCCGTGCTACCTCACGCTCTTTCCCTGGAGTAAACACACTGAGAGGGTGTGTGTGTGTGTGTTTGTGTTTGTGTGTGTGTTTGTGTGGGTGTTTGTGGGGGTAGCTGTGTGTGTGCTTGTGTGGGTGTTTGTGGGGGTAGCTGTGTGTGTTTGTGTGTGTGTTTGTGGGGGTAGCTGTGCTTCCTGTTTTTAATGGCCCCTACAACCCTACTACCCTGTCTCTCATTTAGAAACATTTTACCGCTCTTCCTCCTCTTCCTCCTCATCTTCCTCTCTCAGCTGCAGTCCTCACACATGGTTCTTCTTAAGCACACACACACACACACACACACACACACACACACACACACACACACACACACACACACACACACACACACACACACACACACACACACACACACACACACACACACACACACTCACAAACACACACACAACCCGCTTGAAAATTGACTGCATGTTTCCCCCCCCCACATCTTTCTTTCTAGCCATTTAGGTCTCTCTCCCAAGAAGGTCTTTGTTGTATGAAACTGGTACGGTACCATCCTGCTCCTAAAAGTTCCATACGGATGTGATACACTGAGTGTGGTTGTTGTGTGTGTGTGTGTATTATCTATGCGGATGTTTCTCTCTGTCGCTGTTTGTGTGTTGTGTGTGTGTGTGTGTGTGTAAGAGAAAGTGTGAATGTGTGTCAGTAGATGTGTGTGTGTCAGTAGATGTGTGTGTGTCAGTAGATGTGTGTGTGTGTGTCAGTAGATGTGTGTGTGTGTGTCAGTAGATGTGTGTGTGTGTGTGTCAGTAGATGTGTGTGTGTGTCAGTAGATGTGTGTGAGGTTACAGGGCTTCATCTGGCTGTTTTACTGCTTGGCTTTTTTGCCTGAGTAGCAGGACCCATAATGAACATCATAAATCTGATTCATACACCAGAGTGTTGGATGAACGTGTGTGTGGATGTGTGTGTGTGTGATTCCGTGTGTCTGTGTATGTGTGTTTACATGGCTCCCCTTAGCAGGAGAACATGGCTGTCTGCTCAGCAAACACTAGCACATAATGAAGGAAATTGAGGTTGTGTGTGTGTGCGTGAGTGTGTGTGTTGACAGAAACTTGGCTGACTAAGTTATATTTTATAATAAAGGCAGGACTGAATGCTTTTCTTATTCTTATAAAATGCAAGTTAAGGCCTTTCCTCGACATCAGTGTTTAGTTGTTACAGTCTATTATGAGATTGTACTGTGGGGGCATAGAACTGACGGTACTGAGTCTGTCTGTGGCTCTAGTACATTCAATGGTGAAAGCCTATTTCTACAGACAGTGTCAAGGCTCCATTCTAACCTTCTATCTGTGGGAGGTTTATACTGTAGACAGCAGGTCTACACGACGGGCACACCGACCCTGCTACAGGGACTGAAGAGAACTTGTCATTAAGAAGGACAGTGTAGCTAGATAGCTGGTTGTAGCTAGATAGCTGGTTGGCAATGCTTGGCTGGCTGGATGACTGGATGTTTGGATGGCTGCATCCCCTCCTTCCTCTCCACAAACCAAAACCCTGCCACCCTCCTGCCAGGGGTCTCATGCCCAGATCAGCACTCCAGGGATCAGTCACACACACACACACACACACACACATACCCCACTGGGCCCCTCAGATTAAAAACACTAAACTCGTAAGACGCAGACTAAACACAACCTTGTTTCAGACAGGTTAAGGCTTACGGGAAAGACAAAGAAACACCAAACTGCACGCAGGTACACACACACCCCCACCCACACACACACACACCCACACACACACACACACACACACACACACGCACACACACACACGTACACGTGACAGGCTCAGACAGGCATGACTCTCTGAGGTCTTTATTAGGGTTTATGCCTGATGTGGCAGCCGAAGTGCTGATGTGTGTAGAACACTGTGTGCGTGTGTGTGTGTGTGTGTAGAACACTGTGTGTGTGTGTGTGTGTGTGTGTGTGTGTGTAGAACACTGTGTGTGCGTGTGTGTGTGTGTGGTGTGTGTGTAGAACACTGTGTGCGTAGGTGCCCCGTGCGTGTGTTCCTGTGGTCCATAGGGAGGGTGTACACTGGTATGATTGCATCCTGAAACCTGCACTTGGAAAACATACAGACACAAGCAGGGGGAGACAATTTTGCCCTCTACCCTCCACCTTTGACTCTATCTCCCCCCTCTCTCTCCCTCTCTCTCTCCGTTTCCCTTCCCCATTTCTCCCCCCTTTTCTCTCTTTCTGTATGTCTCTCAATTTTTTTCTCTCTTCTTCCATGTCATTCTCGCTCATAGTACATGAGTCCTTGAGGGATGGTGTGATGTGATTGGTCAGCGTGAGGGTGGAAGCCGTTAAAATATATGAGGAGATCCATCTCACCCAATGACAGGGCTAGATCTGGTGGATCGCCCTGCATTCAGCCAATCACAGACGATGGTGTGTGAATGACTTTCGCGAGCACAGTTGCCAAGCAACAAGGGGCGAGTGATGGGAGAAAAAAATAGCTGTGTTGTTGCCAAGTGAAGGAGAGAGATGAGAGAGATATGATGACTTGTGCTGGTTCAGAAAGATGATAAAGATGTAAAACCTGTTCTGTCTCTGTCGGGGAAGACTGGGAATTTCTTACAGTGTCAGTAAGCAATGCAACTAATGGAAGTCCATGACAGTATAATGAATATTATTGGATGGATAGCAGGGAGTCTGCTGTGGTTCAGTGGTTTGATGGTGGAGAGGCGAGGATGTAGGGGAGGCTGGGGTATCTTTGCTCTCTCTTCTCTCCCTCTGTGCCCTCTTTCTTTCTCTCCCTGTCCCCTCTCTCTCTCTGTCCCCTCTCTTTCTTTCTCTCTTATTTTCTCTCTCTCCTTTACTCGCCCCCCATGCAACTCTCTCCATTCTCCCTCCTTCTCTCTCCCCATTCTCTCTCCCTCTCTGCCCCCCACCCCACCCAAGCTCCCTCATTAAGACTCTGGTCCAGCGTGTGGAAGCCTGAACGTGTCTTGTATTCCAGAGAGTTCTTCTTCCCACGTCCATAGAGACGTCCTTGTGCTGCTGGTCGCCTGGGCTGTCGCCACGGAGACAAAGCAGCGTGTGACACCAGGAAGTGTCCTCAGAAAGAGGCCAACAGAGAGAGAAGGGAGCGAGAGAGAAGGGGGCGAGGGGGTGAGAGAGTGAGAGAAGGTGCGAGAGGGAAAGGGAGAGAATGAGAAATGGAGGGAAAGGAAAGGATGGTCTGAGAGAGGGGGGCGTAGAAAGAGTGCGGGAGTGAGATTGGCAGGCCAATGGGAAGGAAGGAGAGAAGGAAGGGGAGAGAGAGAGGGAGTGAGGAGGAAGTTATAGAGGACAAAAAGAGATGAGCATTGTGACTGGCTTAATTAAAGACAATAATGTTGTTTTTGTACTCTCTCCTCAACAACAAGCCATCTCAGGGAGGTGGAGATGGCCTACTTAGAAACAAGGAGAGGATAGAGAGAGAAAAGAGAGGGAGAACGAGAAAGAGAGTGTTGTTTTATGTGAGAGAAGAGTTAAGAGAGTTGTTTGTCTTTAGCTAGTCTGTCTCGGAGGCAGTGGCAGTAGACAAGAGGGGCAGCCTTCAGCTGGCACTCTGTGGGTCTACTGTTGTTGCTGTCGGAAGTGTATGGCTGTGTGTGTGGATATGTGCAAGTGTGTGTGTGTGTGTGTGACCATTACCCAAGGTTTAGTCCCGTCTAGACAAGGTCAGATGTTCATCAGTCCTGCTCTGATATGATGAGTTCACAGCGTTAGAGTCCATGTTAGTGAAGGAACATTCTAATGTAGACGTTCTCTCTCTCTCCCTTTGTAGTTAGAAGCTGATCTATTATAGGGGTGAAAACAGGACCATGGCTTAGTGTAGGATGGTGGACAGGGTCTGGACTAGGGGTTAGATGTGTGTTTGTGTGTTTCCAGGGCTGGGGTTAGATGTGTGTGTGTGTGTTTCCAGGGACTGGGGCAGGGGTTAGATGTGTGTGTGTGTGTGTTTCCAGGGCTGGGGCAGGGGTTAGATGTGTGTGTGTGTGTTTCCAGGGCTGGGGCAGGGGTGTAATCCCCTGTATTAAGAGTTGTCAGCCAGGCGTGAAGTTGAGGCTGGTGGTGCTGCCTCAGCTGGACCCAGCTATCATCACACAGCTCTGTACCCCTACCCCCTCTGTCTGTGTGCCTGTCTGTCTGTCTGTCTGTCCATTTTGTCTGATTCAATATGACCACAATGATAACTGTCCTGTGTGTGTTTATTAGATCTATATTGGGGTGATCTAGGCGTCTACAGTACTTTCTGCTCATTTCCACGCTTCTTTTTAAAGTCTGAAATAGATTCCTTAGCTTAGTCATCACTGCAGAGAGCGAGGCTCTAGTTATGCTCAGCTTGTCTGTTCTTAGTGTGAGTGACTGTGTGTGTGGTGTGTGTGTGTGTGTGTGTATTTTTGTGTTTGTGTGGGTGCTCACCATTCTTGCATTTCTGTTCAGACAGTGGCAGACTGGCCATGCTGGGGCTCAACAGGGGGGCCAGGATGGGGTGTGTGTGTGTGTGTGTGTGTGTGTGTGTGTGTGTGTGTGTGTGTGGGAGAGGGAGGTTAGATAATGGAGCAGGATTAATCTGGCAGTGGAAGGGAGAGTGTGGGTGTTGGCAGCCCCTCTCACCATCTCCCTCTGTGGGCTACAGAGAAGGCTGCAGAGCCCTGGAGCTGAGAGCAGTGTGTGTGTGTGTGTGTGTGTGTGTGTGTGTGTGTGTGTGTCAGTGTTGAAGGAGAGGAAAGAAGGGAGAAGAAAGGCGAGGGGGAAACTATTGAAGAGAGGAGATATATTATGTTGAGGACAGCAAAAAGGGGGAGAGGAGAGGTAGAATGAAGAAGGGAGGGAGAGGTAAGGAGAAAAAGAAAGAGAGGAAAGAGCAGAGGGAGGAGAGCAGAGGGAGGAGAGGGAGGAGAGGGAGGAGAGGAGAGGGAGGAGAGGAGAGGGAGGAGAGGGAGTGAGAGCAGGCAGCTGGTTCCCACACACCTATGGAGAGGATCTGGACACCAGCCAATCAGAGACTTTTGAGCAGGTCTGTTCTCAGGGATTCTGGGTAACCTTCTGACCGCACGCATAGGGGGCGTGGTCAAGAAGCTGTATTTAGGACCATGTAAAGGCTGCTCTGTGTGTTTGTGTGTCTGCAAAAGCTTCATCTTCAACTATTCTTCATTCCTCTTTTTTTCTCTCTTTCTCCCTCCCTCTCTCCCTCTGCCTCCCTCTCTCTCTCTCTCTCTCTCTCTTTTTCTTTCTCTCTATTACTCTGTCCTTTCCATCTCTCTCTCTCTCTTTCTCTCTTCCAATAACAACAGCTTTTCCCCCTCTAATTTGACGGGGACTGTGTCAGGATCCTGCAACCCAAGCGTAAATCTTCCCCTCTTTTTCCCACAATCCCCCTGTGTCCTCACCATGGTGTCTTGTGACGCAGGCTGGGGTCAGGGTTCAGGGCCCCACATAGGACACAGGAAGTAGAAATGGGCTGTGGTGCTAATATTAGCTCTGTGCTAGCTGGATGAGTCAGCAAGCTGAGTTGATGTAGCCCAGCACTGCTGGCTGGCTAGGGAGCTTATCATGGGAGGCTGTGGAGATACCCGCTGTGACAGCCAGAGAAAGACCGTCCTCCTCTCTCAGGAGGACGGGCTGAGCCCGGAGGGGGGCCATCCACCCCACGTGTCAGCAGTCAGCAAACTCAGACGTCCAGTGGATGGTGTGTGTGTGTAAGTGTGTGTGTATGTTGGTGTGTTTACAGTTCCTGCCCTCAGCCAGTCCGTTTCATGGCCTCACATTCCACACCATTTTGTGTGTGATTGGGGTCCGTTTAGTCCAGGAATTGAGTTTACATAAGATTTACCAAGATCACACATAAGAGGTCTAGAGGGATTTACCTAGTCATGGGGGATAGTGTTAGTGGAGAACCCGTCAACATATTTATATGTGACTGGAGAATCAAGCAAATATGAGCATGTTGAGCGAATGAGTATCAAGTCTGTAATCTTAGCGTGTGCTCCTGCTGGGTAGATGGCGTGTCTCCATGGCTACCATCTGGCGCCTGTGTGTGTTAACGTGTGGAAATGGCACACGTATGGGATGCTGCCCATGCATACATAAACTGCAGCTCTGTGTGCTTAGCATGCACAGAGGGCTGCAGCTTCCACAGAAACCAGGGTGTGTGTGTGTGAGTGCGTGTGTGAGTGTGTGTGTGTGTGTGTGTGAGTGTGAGTGTGTGTGTGTGAGTGTGTGAGTGTGTGAGTGTGTGTGTGTATCCTAAATGAGGCAGAGAGAGAGGGAGAGAAGACGGCTCACAGAGAGACGCAGACACAAAGCTCTCGCATCGTGACCTTAATGCCCAATTTCAAGCAGCTTGTCTCTGCAAAATGATGGTATGATCCTCGATATCATCACCAATATCTTCAATTCTTTGTCTTTCGAATTCCACATATCTCTTCTGTCTCTGTCCCTCTCTCCTCTCTCTCTTTTCTCTCTCCTCTCTCTGTTTACATACTTCACACTTGAGTTGGAGTGCCTGTAGATTGTCACTTTAACAGCACCCGTTAACACTAGGAGGTGTGTGAGTGTGTTTCCAGGCTGTAGCTGAGGCTTCCCTACATGGTGACCACCACAGGGGCTGCTGTCACACCTCACCGTCCCCATGGTGACAACCTGCCCGACTCTCAGGAAGAGAAAGGCTTCCCAGGTCACACGAGGAAATACTGCAGACACATCCCTGCCTCCGCCCCACCCCACCATCCTCCCCCGAGATCAAATACTGCAGTTTCATAGCTCTCGTGTCCCAGACACACGCACAGAAAGACCATGTTCATGCCCCCACCCTCAACCCCCCACCCCGCCTCATCCCCCTTTGGAACAGGATGTGGAGGATGTAGATGAAGACAAGTTCAAGGCTTATCTTAGGAGAGGACAGAAAACACCCTCCAACTTCCTGTGGGACAGACACGCACACATACACACACACATCAACATACGCTGTACTTCTCCTATCACAAATTCATCAGGAGAGAGAGGGAGAGAAAGAGAGACAGAATGAGTCATCCTTGTGTCATGGCAATAGCTTTCCTCTCTTTCTTTTCTTCTTTTCTGTGTTTCCTTGCCTCCATTTTTTTTATTTCTTGTGGAATGAGATTCCCATCTGCCCTGGCTGCGTCTGGTCTGGGTCTGGTCTGGGTCTGGGTCTGATCCGGGTCTGGTCTGGGTCTGGTCCGGGTCTGGTCTGGTCTGGGTCTGGTCTGGTCTGGGTCTGGTCCGGGTCTGGTCTAGGTCTGGTCTGGGTCTGGGTCTCTGTGCTCTGGGTCTGGCCAGTACAACGGTGTTGTAAGCAGGGTATTTTTAGCTGCGACACTCTTTTGCCAGGAAATACCCGTTTGTAGAAAATCTGGTGTGTGAGTGTGTGTATGTGTGAGTGTGTGTATGTGTGAGTGTGTGTGTATGTGTGAGTGTGTGTGAGTGTGTGGTGAGTGTGTGTGTTTGTGTGTGAGTGTGTGTATGTGTGAGTGAGTGTGTGTGTGTGTGTGTTAGACCTCAGTTCTCTCTAGTCCTCAGGAGACATTTAAACACTCTTTAATCAAATGCAGAGAACGTCATGCTTTCTCAGCCACAGCTGACTCCACTCTCCTCCTCTCTCTCCTTCTCTCCTTCTCTCCTCATGTCTTCCTCTCTCTCCTCCTCTCACTCTTACTTTCTCCTCCTTTATTCTTCTCTCCTCTCACTCTCTCTCCCCTTCTCTCTGTCTCTGATCTCTCTATCTCTCTCTCTCTGATCTCTCAGCTTCTCTCTGTCTTCTTTCCAACTGTCATCCGTTTGGTGCAGGAAATAAAGGGAGTATTAGGGCTGGACCAATTGGATACATCCAGCTGGTGTGTTTGTTGTGAAGACAGAATGGTTCTCTGGTGTGATGTCAGCCTGGTTCTCTGGTGTGATGTCAGGCTGGTTCTCTGGTGTGATGTCAGCCTGGCCCTATGGTGGATGTCAGCCTGGTCCTATGGTGTGGTGTCAGGCTGGTCGACTAGATGCCACCTTTACAGTTTTTCACAACAATTATTGTAACACACGTTTCCAAAACGATAAATGCCATTCCTTTGGAGAACACGGTTCAGAGTGGCGGTCTGGATGTCTCTGAATGTGGCATGGTCAGCCAGGATCCTGGTCTGGATCTGGATCAGTGTGATACTGTTGTTTTCGTGAACCATATTCAGAATGTCAGTCTCCTGTTCAGCCGTGAACGTGCGTGTTCTTCCTCCACGGTGAGGTTCTCTTTCAGTCCTGCAAAATACAAATACTGTGAGCACACTGTATTCTATTGATATGCATATATTTCATTACACAAGGAAAATAGATTTCATACCTGTTCTCCATTCGGAAGGCTCTTATTATGGAAGCAACTGTGAAGCGGCTGAGTTTAGGCTGGACCCTCTGGCCAGCCTCCCACATGGTCAAACCATGGTTGAGCACATGGTCAACCACGGTCGCCCGAATCTCATTAGAGATCACCGTTCTCCTTCTTCTTTCTCCTCCTCCTCCTCCTCCTCCTTCTCCTTGTCGTCCTCCTCTCCCTCCTCCTTCTCCTCTTCTTCCTCCTCTTCCTCCTCTTCCTTCTCTTCCTCTTCCTCTTCTTCCTGATCCACCTCTCACTCCTTCTTCTTGTCCTCCTCCTCTTCCTCTCACTCCTCCTTCTTATCCTCTTGCTCTTCCTCTTCCTTGTCCTCCTCCTCCTTTCACTCTCACTCTTACCCCTCTCCTTCTCTGGTTGTCTATGTTCTCCATGGTTCACCAAACAAAACAGAGGCTCAAGGCCCTTTTTATGCTGCAGTCCTGATTGCAAATTGCTCACCAGACCTGTAGAGATTTGAATATTTGTCTGTTGTAGGTTGATGCTTTGATATTTTACTTGAGAAGTGTGTGCAACAACTGAACATTGTGTGTAGTGTTTTGACAAAAAGGTGATGTGTAATTGACATCAGTATGTAAACAAGGAAAGTCAGAGTCTAATGCAGATAAGGGAGTGTGAAATAGTGCCAAATTTGGTAGATTTTTTGTGTGTTAACAATTATGAAAAACTGTAATCCGAGCAAAGACCTGGCAACCTCCTGACACTCTCAGACATGCTGTGTGTGTGTGTATGTGTGTGTGTGTGAATGGTGCGTGTGTCATAGTGTTGACCAGCAGAGGAGGTGTGCAGCCATGAGGAGTGTCACATGTTAGCAGGCCTCTCAGACAGCATGCATCTTTCATGTGTGGGGGAGGTTCCGAGCAGACCAGAGAGGGTCTCTGACCCAGTTTGCCTGCTCCCCTGAGAAGACATCTCTTCTCCTCCCTATCCTCTCCACCTTCCTTACCTCCCTACCCCCTTCCGCACCCCCTTCCATCCTCTCCTTCTTTCCTCCCATTCCTGTCCCTCTTCCAAAATTCGACTTACAGTAAGTACAGGGACATTCCCCCCGAAGCAAGTAGGGTGAAGTGGACACAACGTCATTTGGCACGGCCGGGAATCGAACGGGCAACTTTCAGATTCGTAGCCCGATTCCCTAACCGCTCAGCCATCTGACTCCCTCTTCCTCCTCCTTACCCCCTCTCTGCTTCTCTTCTCCTTACCCCTCCACACAAACACACACACTCACTCCCTTTACTGAGCCGTTACCTCCCAACCCTGAGGTGATTGTGACAGAGCCTCGTCCCTGGTCCCTGCTGTGGTGTGGGGCAGAGGGGCAGAGGGACAGAGGGGCAGAGGGACAGAGGGACAGAGGGACAGAGGGGCAGAGGGACAGAGGGACAGAGGGGCAGAGGGGCAGAGGGACAGAGGGGCAGAGGGCAGAGGGACAGAGGGACAGAGGGGCAGAGGGACAGAGGGACAGAGGGGCAGAGGGGCAGAGGGGCAGAGGGACAGAGGGACAGAGGGGCAGAGGGACAGAGGGACAGAGGGGCAGAGGGGCAGAGGGACAGAGGGGCAGAGGGGCAGAGGGACA
>CAEFZP010002290.1:35000-77500 GCA_903064625.1 Mallotus villosus | reverse complement strand
TGATGGAGGGAGGGAGGGAGGGATAGTGATAATAGTGATGATAGTGAGAGGATGACTAGACTAGTCTCTAAATAGGGTTAAAGAATAATTCACATTTCTAATCCTACTGTTGCAACCAACCTTAGCCAACAGACATTGTTAGCATAGCAACCGACCATAGCAACATTCAGGTTGTCAGTCCATGCTGCATACTGCAACCAGAACAGCTGTCTGTGTGGGACATTTGACATCACTGTCATTGACTCAACATGGAACCTATTACAACAGCACCTACAGGCATGGAAGAGAGGAGAAAGGAGGGAGCGGTTTTAGAAGGAGAAGAGAGAAGAGAGGGAGACACGGAGAGAGAGGTATAGAAGGAGAAGAGAGCACGATCGTTCGTACCGAGCTCATCTCGTAGCAGTACTAGTATAGCAGTAGATGTAGTCAACATCTTCCATTCGGTTATCCGGATCAGATCTTCTCTCTTTACGTCCGGTTCTCGTATTTCTCCTTCTCCTGGCCTCGCTGCTATCTGTCTTCCCGTCGGCGGAGTCTACATTAGAATACGAATAGCGACTCTCGGTGTCCTGTCTTTCTGCTCAGGCTTCATCTTCGCTTTCGCCTTCTCCTACCTCCGCCTCGCGTGCTTCCGCTTACTCTCTCGCTCGCTTCTACCTAGATACTCTCTTCGTATCTATCTGCGTCCATTCGTCGCGTTTCTCTACTCCTCTCCATTCTCTCATTTCGTCCCCTGCGTCTCTATTATACAAACTCTTCCCTCTCTCACTCTCATTTACTTCCCTCTGCGTCTGCCTCCAGCGAAGCACTCGAAGCAGAGGTACAAATTCCCGGGGTTGTTTGCTTCAGAGAGTAGAGGAGAGGAGAGCTAGAGGAAGAGGAGACGCGAGGATGCAGCGACGAAGAGAGATATTATACGGCGAGGATGAGTATCTTCGTGGATAGTCGAGTACCACTGTCGCTCCAGGATAAGTTGCTGTCCTGTGGTCAGCCTCTGTGTTGTTTTTCGTCTCTATTCGGATGTTGTTAGTAGAAGGCGAGACAGGACGTGTAGAGTCAGATCCGGAAGTTAATATACCAACAGCGAACGACCCATGAGAGTAGCTAATAAAGTAGCCAGGCACACACACACTCATTTCTCATGCGGGGTCACACCCACACACACACACACACAACGCACACACACTCTTCATCCTTCCCTCTTTTCGTATTAATGAGAATTGCTGGAGCTGTCCCAAGCCCTCACTCACTGTTGCTCTTTCTCTCTACTTAGTCCTTTATTTTCGCCATACTAATGTTGTCATTGAAGTAATGAGACTGTTAAAGGAAGGCCTAAAACAGTCTGTAAGAATGTGTGTGTGTGTATATACAGCATGTGCGTATGTCAGTGCACATGTGTGTGTATAGTTTTGAGTGTGTGTGAGTGTGTGTGTGTTCCTTGTGGACTAAAGAGGGGGTGTTCCCTGTGCTGGATTAATGAATGGTTGCCGGGTAGAACAGGAGGAGTGAGGCTGGAATTTGTTAATTATGAATGAAGCCTCTCTGTCTCACTGTGCGTCAGTGTGTGTGTCTGTGTGTATGTGTCTCTTTATTTGTGTCTGTGTGTGTGCCTAGGCTGATAGTGTGTTTTTGCTCAGTGTTTGAGTCTGTGTGCACTTTTGTGTTGAATGGATTATTAAACATTACAGTGTTGACTGTAGTTTTGACACAGATATGATGAAGTAGGGTGTTATTGTTGTAGCTAGTGGCTGGAGGACTGGTGGACTTGGGGACTGGAGGACTGGGGGACTGGGGGACTGGGAGGACAGGGAACTAGAGACAAGGAGACGAGGGGACTAGGGGACAAGGTGTTGTGTTGGAAGGGGTGACAGGGGGTTCTGGTTTGGGTGGGGGCCCAGATTGAAATGTGAGCCAAGGAGACAGGGTTTACCCTAGATTAACCCCTCACAATCCCAGATTAGAAAAGGGGTGTCCAGTCTGCCAGATTAAGATTGAGATTGTGAAGTGTATGGGAGATCTGGGTTCAGATTAGGACCCCATGCACCGGTCTCTGAGGTGAACATTCTAACCGCATGCTGGACCAGTGATTAGCCACCAGCCTCTAGTCATTAGTCACTGTTTGGTTGGTGTGTGTGTGTCTAAATAGATCCGCTGGGGACACACACAAACACACACAAGTCCTGGTTGGTTACAGGATCCAGCAGTGGTCTCTTCCTGTTCACTAAGAGGTCATAAATGTCAAGTGATTGGTTGGACAGGGTACATTACAAGATGTTACAGCTGTGCAGCTGCCCCCAGTCAGACCGGACCGTTAACTACCTCAGGAGTGCTGCTCACCTCCTGTGGAAGTATGTGCAGTGGCTGACTTCACAGGGGTCAGCGTTTTCCAAATGTTCCTCCTCTGCTAAAAATAGAGCGATGTTTATCAGAGTTACTGGTTACCTACTAGCCCAGTCTCTCTCTTCCTTTCTCTCTTTCTCTCTCTCCCCTTTCTCTCTCCTTTCTCTCTCTCTCTCTCTCTCTCTCTCCTCTCTCTCTCTCTCTCTCTCTCTCTCTCTCTCTCTCTCTCTCTCAGTTCACACACATACTGTACACAGACAAAGCCTGTTAAAAGCTCTCCTGGATTCCTTATTTGGACCAGGGCAGCCGTGTGTATCCATTCTGCTGGCTTGTGCTCAGTCTGTACAGTAAACATGACTGTGTCTGGGTCGCCAGCTTGTTTCGTTGCCATGGTCAAGGTTGCTCAATGCTTGTTGTGTGGTCTACTCACCCTCTTGGTGGTAGTTACATTGAATATTGCTACACTGTAGCATACAGTAAGTTAGTACAGTATGGCATTTACGGTATGAACTGGAATAGTATGTTATATGAATATGTGTCACTTGAATATGAATGTGTCTTAAAAATAGCACCCGCCAATTCTGTGTGTTAAATGTTTCTCCTTGATGTTCTCCTTGACTGTGCATGATTGTGATTGTTGTCTAATGTAGGTGTGTGTGTGTGTTTCAGGAGCCACCAGAGACATAGGATCGGCCCTGACCAGGATGTGCATGAGGCACCGCAGCATCGAGGCCAAGCTACGTCACTTCACCAAGTAAGTAACACACAGACATGCATGCACTTCCACTCATACTGTACTTCCAAGCGTGGGGGCATGTGTGCGTACGTGCGAGAGGGCAGATGTGGCAGATACCAAAATACGGTATAGAAGTGGACAAAACGAAAGAAACGAAAGAGTTAAACCTTTCTCCCTCTTTCTCTTTTTTATCTTACTTTCTCTGTTTCTCTCTTCTTTCCCTCCTTCCTACTTTCTCAGTGCTCTGATGGAGAGCCTGGTCACTCCTCTCCAGGACAGGATTGAGGATTGGAAGAAAACGGCCAATCAGCTGGACAAGGACCATGCCAAAGGTCAGACATCAGCCTTTCATCTGCCTCTTTTCACACATTCAGCCAATCACAGACAGTGCAGGAGTGTCAGATTTACTACCTGTTTAGCCAACTGTCTGACTGTCTTTATTTGTACCTGCCCGACTGTCTGTCTGTCTGTCTGTCTATGTGTCGCCTCTTCAGAATACAAGAGGTCTCGTCATGAGATCAAGAAGAAGTCTTCAGACACCATGAAGCTGCAGAAGAAAGCTCGAAAAGGTACGCTTCTAACTCTTCTCCTACATCCATCCATCATCCTCGCATCTCTCTCTCCTCATCTCTCTCTCTCTCTCTCTCTCTCTCTCTCTCTGTCCTCCAATAAGGACAGTAACAGAAGACAATTCTAGTTACCAGTAGAAGTACCTACATATCTGTAGAAATGTACCACTCCCAAGGTCATATTATCAAGGTGAAACTGTAGTTTGCTTGTGAGGCTGCTCACTTCTGTTCTAGAATCTGGCTTCTCTGTTCTAGAATCAGTCTGTTCTGGACTGTGGTTGTGGTCATGGTTCTTCTAGATGGTTGGTGTGACCATCTCCAGCTCTCCCTATCACTAGCAGAGAGGCTGGAGCATCCACTGCAGTGAGGATGTCATAACACACACACACACACACACACACTCCTTTTCGTCATTGGGTGGACAGAGTTTATTGAACAAGAGTACCCTCTAGTGGTAAAACGAAACCATACAGGTTTCCCCTCATTCGTCATAAAACACTTCGCTCACTGACTCAACAACCAATAATTGCAGTGTTCTATTTAAGGACAGTTTTCAAGCAGTTGCCAGGCAGATCACAGAACTTCAAATGAAAGAGATGATATCACTGGTTGGAAAAAAAGTTTACACAATATGCAAATGAGTGACATGAGTTTGAAAATAGATTGACGTTATCAATAATGACATCAACACTTTTTTTTTACAGCTTCAAGACATTATTTGGGCTGTTTAATAAGATGTTTTTTTGGTTGCTACAAGGTTTTTGCTCTAACTGCACTGTGGCTGTGAACTGAGTGATGATGGCTTCTTGGTACTAACCCTAACTCTAAGTTCTGCTGTCTGCCTCTCTCTCTTTCTCTCTCTCCTCTCTCTCTCTTTCTCTTTCTCTTTCTCTCTCCCTATATTCCCATATCTCTCCCCTACCCTCTGCCCTCCTCTGGTCTTTCGATTTCTTGGCTCTCTGTCTACCCTTGTTCCTTCTATCTACCCTACATCCTCCCCCTCTGCCTTTTTCTCTCTTTCCGGGTCTTGTCTCTAGAAATCCAGGGTAAGTATGTTGCTCCTTGTCTGTCCAGCCTGCTCTGATCTGCCACATCATCCTCACAACTTCTGAGCTTCTCGGCCTCAGCTTCTCTGTTTCCATCCTCCTCTACTCCTCTACCACTCAGCCTGTCTGCCTGACCCCCGCTACCACTCAGCCTGTCTGCCTGACCCCTCTACCACTCAGCCTGTCTGCCTGACCCCTCTACCACTCAGCCTGTCTGCCTGACCCCTCTACCACTCAGCCTGTCTGCCTGACCCCTCTACCACTCAGCCTGTCTGCCTGACCCCTCTACCACTCAGCCTGTCTGCCTGACCCCTCTACCACTCAGCCTGTCTGCCTGACCCCTCTACCACTCAGCCTGTCTGCCTGACCCCTCTACCACTCAGCCTGTCTGCTGACCCCCTCTACCACTCAGCCTGTCTGCCTGACCCCGCTACCACTCAGCCTGTCTGCCTGACCCCTCTAACCACTCAGCCTGTCTGCCTGACCCCTCTACCACTCAGCCTGTCTGCCTGACCCCTCTACCACTCAGCCTGTCTGCCTGACCCCTCTACCACTCAGCCTGTCTGCCTGACCCCTCTACCACTCAGCCTGTCTGCCTGACCCCTCTACCACTCAGCCTGTCTGCCTGACCCCTCTAACCACTCAGCTGTCTGCCTGACCCCTCTGACCCCAACCCTGCTCCTGCTGTAGCATGGCCCCGGTCAACAGAAACTTCTGCATGGCTCCCTCCACAGTGTTCATCAATAGACCGCTGCATGTTCTGGATGTCATGACGGTGCTCTCTGTTGATACATGTCTCTCTCTCTCTCTCTCTCTCTCTCTCTCTCTCTCTCTCTCATCTCTCTCTCTCTCTCTCTCTCTCTCTCTCTGACGGTCACGTCTGATGCTGTTGCCTGCTGCATGACACAACATTTAATACATCAACACCCGATTCTCTAGACATTGTCCTTTGAGCTGTGCTAGTGTAAACATATAGAATGAACGCTCCTATCTAGTGGTCTGTGTTCTGTGTGTGCTGTAGTACATTCTGTGCTTTGTCGTTCGGACTGTCTGTGGTTTTATAGTGAACAAAAGGTCCACGTCTACCTAATCCCCTTTTTTTCCAGCGGCGGAGACCGCGGGCGCAGGGCCGGCGCCCAAACAGGCGAGCAGACCCCAGATCGCGACGAGCCAGCGGAGGCCAGAGCGCACCGCACTACAGAGCCGCGAATCAGGGCGAACGCGCGCGCCGCGCGGCGCGAGGCCACGCGGAGCCCGCGCGCGCCGCGCACCGCGCGAGACCCGACCAGCAGCGGAGAAAAGTAAGAGAAAAACAAATAGAGAAGCGAAGCGCAGCAGAAGCGACAGAGAAAAGAACAAGCACCCACCAACGACCTAAGAAGCAGAGCACGAGACAACGAGGAGAGCCGAGAGAACACTGAGCGAGAGACGCGACACAGTCGCGAAAAGCGCAGAGCAAACGAGAAGAGAGAGAGCAGCGACACGGATGAGAAGAGAAACGAGCCGCACAGAAAGCAGACAGCGCACGCTCACTACGCTCTCGCGCACGCGCTCACACGCAGCACGCGCACACTCTCCTCTCCTCTCACACGTCACCCCGCCACTCCCCTGTTCTGTCATCTCTCCTATCCTCCCCTGTCCTCCTCCCCTCCAGGGCGTGGGGACCTGCAGCCACAGCGCGACAGTGCGCATGCGGACGTAACGACATGTACCTCCTGATGAGGAGACGGAGAAGCACACGGCGGTACGGCGCGCCCTGGTGGAGGAGAGGGCGAGGGCATGTCTATTTTGGCACCTTCATCTCCTCTGCAGCTCTGTGGTGGGGAGACCGCGGGAAAGACGAGGGGCGAGGAGAGTCGAGAAGTGCGTGAGGAGCACTTGTATAATACAGAGAACACTACATGTACAGCAAGACCAACCTGCTCCACTCTCTCTCTGGTTGTCGCTGTTGCTGCCAGAATGGAGAGATCGCTATGCTGGGAGAGATCACACACCTGCAGGCCATTATTGATGACCTCACTGTCCTGACCACCGACCCACACAAACTGCCCGCCGCCAGCGAGCAGGTATACAAACACAGACGTACACAAAAAGAATACACACGTACACATGAACACACAGGCACACACACACACTCATCTTGAACTGTGTGTGTCCTAGGTCATAAAGGATTTGAAGGGGTCAGATTACAGCTGGTCTTATCAGACTCCGCCCTCCTCACCCAACAGCTCTGGATCCAGGAAGAGCAGCATGTGCAGGTATGGATACACACACACACACACACACACGGACACACACACATGGACACACACACACACGCATGGGACACACAAAACCACACACACACATAGATATACCCACAACATTTGTGTCTTGAGATGCATTTTGAGAAAGAGGTGCCCTTGCATACTGTCTGTCTATATGTATATATGTCTGTCTGTCTGTCTGTCTGTCTGTCTGTCTGTCTGTCTGTCTGTCTGTCTGTCTGTCTGACTGTCTGACTGTCTGACTGTCTATTGTTGCACAAACATTGTACATATTTGTGTATCTCTATGTATGTTTGTGTGCATGATAATCCCGTGTGTGTGTGTGTGTGTGTGGGGGGGAGGTTATGTCTCTGGGCATGGCCCACTGTGTGTGTGTGGTGTGTGGGGGAGGTTATGTCTCTGGGCATGGCCCCTGTGTGTGTGTGTGTGTGTGTGTGTGTGTGTGGGGGGGGAGGTTATGTCTCTGGGCATGGCCCCTGTGTGTGTGTGTGTGTGTGGGGGAGGTTATGTCTCTGGGCATGGCCCTGTGTGTGTGGTATGTGTGTGTGTGGGGGAGGTTATGTCTCTGGGCATGGCACCCTGTGGTGTGTGTATGTATGTGTGTGTGGTGTGGTGTGTGTGTGTGTGTGTGTGTGGGGGAGGTTATGTCTCTGGGCATGGCCCCTGTGTGTGTGTGTGTGTATGTGTGTGTGTGGGGGGAGGTTATGTCTCTGGGCATGGCCCTCACCTTCCCTCTACTCTGTGTGTGTAGACTGCCTGTCTGCCTTGCTTGATAATCACCTTCTCTCAACTTGTCTCCCTCACCCGCCTTTAAATCCCGCCCCCACACACTACCCCACTTGGTCCCATCTCCTCCACCCACCAACCCACCAGACCCTGCATTCAGCACTTTCTGTCCGCCAAAAATCATTATTATGTTGCTCTGTGGTGTGTGTTGTGTCTGTTATATATGTGTGTGTGGTCGGTGGATGTGTGCTGGTATACGACTCTGTACTCTGTGTGGTTTGGTTCTCTGTTATCTTCTTCTATCTCTCTATCTTTTGGGTGTTCGGCGTGGCGTTCGCTCTGCCCTTCCTCTCCAACTTGCTAATCCTGGCGTGGTCGCTCAACTCCATCTGCACCAGCCCTCCGTTCGCTCTCCGCAACAAGCCAGCCGCGCGCGACACCGGCCCGCACGGCGCGCCGCAACCAGCCCGCGGGCGCGCAGCCCGCGGGCGCGCAGCCGACACCAGCCCGCCGGCGGAGCAGACACCAGCACACAGAACGCAGCGGCGCCGACACGGCCAGAAGGAGGCGCCGCCGCAGGAGCGCGGACACAGCAAAGCCCGGCGCGAGCGAAGACGAGCCAGAACCGGGCGAGAGAAGCAACAAGACAGGCGGCGCGCCGACATAAGCAGCAGGCGCGCGCAGAGAGCCGAGCGGGAGAGAGGCACAAAGCCAGCAGGAGCGAGCGCAGAAAAGACAGCCCGAAGGCAGACGGAGAGAAAGCACAGCCAAGAGGAGCGCGACGCAAGAGAGCGGGAAAAAGACACGAAGGAGAGAGAAGAAACAGAAAGACGGAGAGAGGCAGAACAAAAGTGCCACGCCGGAGGGATACTTCCTGAAACACGTACATCCTTCTCGTAGTCAAATCTTCTCTCATCGCCACCATCCACTTTATCTTCTCCTCAACATATCCAACCATCACTCCTCTCTCCTCAACCGTCCTCATTTCTCTCCTCACTCCTTCTGTCTCTTCCACACATCCTCCTCTCTCTCCTCCACTATCCCTCCTGCTCTCTCCTCCACCATCCCTCCTTCTCTCTCCTCCACCATCCTCCTTCTCTCTCCTCCACCATCCCTCCTTCTCTCTTCTCTGTTGACCTCCGGGTCATCTTCATCCACCAACACCTAACCACAACCCTGACACATTTCATCCAACAACACACACTCTGTATCTCTTCACCAATGTGCTTCACATATGTCCATTTACGAACTCTCTCCTCCCTCCTTCATACTCTGTACCCCAACTTGACCCTGCTTCCTCACCTCCTCACCCCTGCACACCTCACCCTCATCCTCACCCTCACCCTCATCCTCATCCGGCATCCTGTCCCATCCTCACCCTCCCACACTCTCCTCCCACACTTCGCCTCCCCCTCCGCCTCCTCCCCTCCCTCCTTCTTCCCTGTCCCCCCTCCCCTCCCTCCTCCCCTCCCCCCTCCCCTCCCCTCCCCCCCTCCCCTCCCCCTCCCCTCCCCCACCACAGCAGTGTGAACAGCGCTCACAGTAGCGCGTCCCGCTCCTCGGGGGGCGGGGGCTCTCAGCCTCACTCACCCAGTTCGTCCTATCGCTACCGCAGCCTGGCGCACCCTCCACCAGGGGGCGTGAGCGTGCACCGCCTCAGCAGCGTGTCCTCCCACGACTCTGGCTTCATCTCGCAGGACGCCAACGTCTACTCCAAACCTCCCTCCCCCATGCCCTCTGACATCACCAGCCAGGTACCGTCCTGACCCCTGACCCCATACCCAGAGTACAGCTCATTTTTTCACGGAAGCCTGTGTTCTGTTCTGGTACGTTCATTCACACACACACCGCCTCATCCCCCTCACGTGTTCTCCTTCTGTTTTCCTCTGTCTCTCTCTCTTCCTCTCTCCCTCTCTCCCTCGCCCCGGCAGAAGTCCTCCAGCTCCGCCTCTTCTGAGGCCTCTGAGACGTGCCAGTCTGTCAGTGAGTGCAGCTCCCCCACCACGGTACGTATCCTCACACAACCAGTACTGTCTGTCTGACAGGGTCATACAGGGTCAGGATGGACCAGTACTGTCTGTCTGACAGGGTCAGGATGGACCAGTACTGTCTGTCTGACAGGGTCATACAGGGTCAGGATGGACCAGTGCTGTCTGTCTGACAGGGTCATACAGGGTCAGGATGGACCAGTACTGTCTGTCTGACAGGTTCATACAGGGTCAGGATGGACCAGTACTGTCTGTCTGACAGGGTCATACAGGGTCAGGATGGACCAGTGCTGTCTGTCTGACAGGGTCATACAGGGTCAGGATGGACCAGTCCTGTCTGTCTGACAGGGTCAGGATGGACCAGTGCTGTCTGTCTGACAGGGTCAGGATGGACCAGTACTCTCTGTCTGACAGGTTCATACAGGGTCAGGATGGACCAGTACTGTCTGTCTGACAAGATGACAGTCTTCTCTGTGCGTGTGTGTGTAATATATATAGTGTGCGTATGTATGTGTGTGTGCTATGTATAGTGTGTGTATGTACCGGTATGTGTGTGTGCTATGTATAGTGTGTGTGTTTAAGAAAGAGACCCTGTGGTCTTCATCATTCCTCTGCCCGTCAGTGTATCAACGTTCTGACGGTCTTGTCTCTCGTTCTGCAGTTTGGCTCGTCCTTCGCTACCTTCCGCCCTGCTCTCTCTCACTCTGGCTCCATGAGGCCTCTCTCTGTCATACTTCCTGCGTCCCCACCCTATAACCGCTCCCCTGGATCCAACACCTCCTCTCCCACATCAAAGGTTCCTTGCTGGAAGGTTTGTTCTTCATCTGCACCATTTCTTTTTATCTTTTCTTTTTGGTGTGTTTTTTTATGATTTTTTATCCGCGCTTCAGTGAAACTTGCCTTATTTCTAGAAGCGTTTCTTTTTCTGTTAATTCCCCATCATCTGCTCAACTCATTCATAACCTCATTGCTTTGCTTCCCTAACCCGTGTGCTCTGTGTCCCTGTCTGTGAGACTCACTCCCTGGTTTCAGATCTCCTCAGGTGAGATCTGCTAAACCGAGCAGGCCATGTGGAGCTAGTTGGTCCACACAGTTAAACCAACAACAGCCACAACAAAATCCCACACAAGCCCCAAGCTGATCTTGCACTCACCATTGGGCTCAGGACCTAATACCCCGCCCCCCTTCCTGCACTCAGATGAAGGGCCTCAAACTGCTGGATAGTGGACAAGTCTCTCTGTCTCTCTTCACTTCCTCTTATTAACCACACCCACCTCTTCAGGATTGGTCCAAGGCAGGTTCCTATGAGCAGCCATTGGCTGCCAGCACCTTGCAGAGAAGGAAGGAGCCCCTGGATAGGCTGAGGGAGAGCGAGGCGTCCCCTGGTTCCCACGGTTACGCCGGAGCTCACGGTCATGAGGACGGACATAGACCGAGGATGACCCCTGCAAGCATCGCTGCCAAGGTAACGCTGATGAAGATGATGAGGATGATGATAACATCTACTTCTGACATTTTATTCATTTAGACAGGTGATGATGATTATAATGAGGATAAGGATGGTCATGATGATACAAATAAGACGATGATGACGGTGATGAGTGATGATGATGAGATAAGGATGATCATGAGGATGACAACACGACGACATGAGGGTGATGAGGGTGGTGATGACGCACGAGCGGACAGAGTGTGTGTGTGTGGTGAGTTTTGAGTGTGTGTTGGTGTGTGTCCCAGCATGGTGAGGAGGTGACCCCTGCAGCCAGTGACCTGGCCATGGTCCTGACCCGGGGCCTGAGCATGGAGCAACAGAAGAGCAGCAGAGACTCCCTGCAGTACTCCAGTGGGTACAGCACCCAGACCACCACCCCCTCCTGCTCTGAGGACACCATCCCCTCCCAGGGTACCACACACACACACACACATGCAAACAAATGCAGAATAACAGACAAATAAATTCACCCTAACCCTAACCACATTGTGCACCCACACACACAATCTAAATCCTGCCCTCTGTCCCCCCTCTCCCCCAGGGTCCGACTATGACTGCTACTCGGTGAACGGAGACACGGAGGGCGAGGCCCAGGCCGACTTTGACAAGTCCTCCACCATCCCTCGCCACAGCAACATCGCACAGAACTACCGGCGCATGATCCAGACCAAGAGGCCCGCCAGCACGGCCGGCCTGCCCAGCGGGGCGGGCCATCCTGGGGGGGGCGGGGGCTCGGGTACCCCAGGGACCGCCACCATCCGCCGCACCCCCTCCACCAAACCGGGGGTGAGGCGCACCCTCTCCAACGCCGGCCCCATCCCCATCCGCCCCCCCCATCGTGCCCGTCAAGACCCCCACGGTGCCGGACTCACCCGGGGGGTACGGGGGCGGTCCTCCGGTGCGGGTGGGCAGTGAGGAGTGTGTGTTCTACTGTGGTGAGGACTCCTCCCCCGGGGCGCTGGAGTACGTGAAGGCCTCGCCCAAACGCCTCAGCCTGCCCAACACGGCGTGGGCCTCGGGGGCGGGGCTGGAGATGAGCGTGTATGGCCAGCATGGCGGCGCCACTGGCTCAGAGGAGGAGCAGATGATTGCAGCCAATCGGCACAGCCTGGTGGAGAAGATAGGGGAGCTGGTTGCCAGTGCTCACGCTCTGGGGGAGGGGCAATTCCCTTTCCCCACCCTCCCCGATGACCCGCCCCCCGGCCCTGGCCCTCAGCCGCACCCCCAGGGGGCGGAGTCAGGGCCAGACGTGCTGGTGTCCATCCGCAGGGGGGTGCGGCTTCGCAAGACCGTGTCCAACGACCGTTCCGCCCCTCGGATTTTGTGATTGGTCGAGGCCGTCAGTCAGAGAAAGCTCAGCCTGTGCCATGGCAACAATGATAACAACAAAAAAAATGATTAAAAAAAGTCCTTAGAGTAAATTATGAGGAATAATGATAACAATAATAATAGTAAAGACTGAATATTGACAGGCTGCTAGCTGGCCACTATAACTCAAGTGTGTGCGTGGAAGCATGTTTGTCTGTTAAACACCACCATCACTGAGATATCCAAACCTTAAAGAGTTGACAGAGGTAGAGAATGGGAGGGAGAGAGAGAAAGAGAGAGAATATCGAGGAAAATTCAGGTTGTGAAAAGAAAACCTTGCCAAGCTCGCTCACCCACACTTTTCCACATCCTCTTTCACGCTCGTTAGCCCCCCGCAAACCTTTTACTAGTCGTAAAGAAATGGACGTACTGTATGTTAACAAACACGTGACGAGAGAGGTGGACGTGAGGGGTCTGCTGAAGGACTTGTGTCGTTACACAGAGCTAAAGTTTGGACAGCAGCATGGGGATTTTGTCCCTGCTCGTGTGGCTTAGACAACGCACCCCCCACCCCCCTCCCCCTGTGTGTGATTGCAAGTGTGTGTGCGTGTGTGTGTGTGTGGGGTGGGTAAGCTGTGCTGCAGGTCAGCAGGTTAAGGCGTTGTGACAGGGCTGCTCTCCTCCCGTTTCCTGTTGTCATAGCGTGACCTTTTATTTCCCGTTCCCGATGTATGACAGATGACAAAGTTCAACCAGGCATATATATATTTTTTAGAGTCAGAGAGAAAATGTTAATATGAAATGGAGCAATAAATGTGTTATTTTTGTGTTAAAAACTGATGGAGCAGGAGTTAAGATAGTGGCTCTTATCTTAGGTTTATTATTCTTTTTATGTCCTAACTTATCAGGCTATCATCAGGAATGCTCTTGAACATGGATAACTACAGTTGTGTCTGGCTCTATGTCTCCAAGCTGAGGTGTTGACCCAGTAAACATTAGAAAACTGAAGCACTTTGAGGGGTAGTTTCTATGGTAACCACTAGGGGTCAGTGTGACAACACTGTGCGCCCTAAAGGAGGAGCAGAGAAAGGGAGAGAGAGCGAGAGTTGGAGGGGGGGGGGCTGTTGCCATGCAGAATGCTGTATCCAAGACACAACAGAACGAGAGTGTACATATAGAGTGACAAGAAAATGATGGGATGCGAAAGTGATATAGAACGAAAGGTGAAGGGAGGGGCATGATTGGTTAGTTGGGTAGCGTCGTCATGTGACCTGACGGGAACAAACTCCACAATAGGCTCAGAATCTTAAAACACTTTTTTTTTCAAAACTAAAAAAACAACCATGACGAGTCAACTTTCATTAAAAAACAAACAGTGGATTTCAGAGTCTTGTTGGAGCCTTGTAGAGAAGGACCTTTATCTGGCACACATGGCATGAGCGACGGAGGGAGAGGGTAACGAAAGAGAGAAGGAAAGGAGAAGAAGAGAAGCGGACTTTTCAGACTAAAGCCCAGATGGGTGAAGCCATGGTCCAAGAGAAAGTTATGTTGATGGACTGAAACGGACCCTGTAACTGATGGACTATAATGAACTAGTGAAGACTAAAGATGTGATGAAGCATTTTACTGCCTGATAGTGAGCATACTGTCTACCCTGGAGAGACTAGTTAACTGTACAGACACACTGTCTACCCTGGAGAGACCAGTTAACTGTACAGACACGTTACCTGAGAGACTGACACACTGTCTACCATGGAGAGACTAGTTAACTGTACAGACACACTGTCTACCCTGGAGAGACTAGTTAACTGTATAGACACACTGTCTACCCTGGAGAGACTAGTTAACTGTACAATACTTAGTAAAAAAAAGATTTGTCAAACAACAGAGCAGTATATCCCATCAGCCGTTACGTTTTCCATATTTCATTTCGCAATAATGTTATACTGTGTAAAGAAAGTCTTACTTGTGTTCCAGTGGAGTCCCAGCTGTGGCAGTGATGGGAGGCCATGGTGGCGCCGCCCTGTTGGCATGGAGGGAGGGTACAACTCTCACCACTAAGCTGTAGACTAGTGAATGTCTACTAGTACAACTGTCTCCTTAACAGTAACCATCTAATCTTGCCCTTACCCACAGAACAATGACCATTACTAAAGCGTAACTCTAAATGCTTACTTATGTTGTTCATTTGAACATATTTATTTAGCCTCACTAGAGCACTGTGTTAGACATGCCTGTGGCTGTTGTTTTAGAATGTGAGTGGGGAAAAAAATGAACATAGTCCTCCGCTGCTGAAGTGCCCTTTTTTCACGGACACAGTTGTGCTTCAGTGCGAGGTTGTGGGGCTGTTTGTGTGTGGTGTGTGTTTCTGCGTGTGCGTAAGAGGTCAGTGGTTGGTGCAGGAGGATCTGATTGGTGAAGGAGGAGTGACAATGTTGGTAATGCCTACAACTCCCAAGATGCATCTGTGGCAGGTGACATCCATCTACAGAATGGCAGGAAAGCACAGGTCACAATGTTATATATGCATACTGTGTTGTCTACGTACATACTGTATACTGTCATAAGAAGATGAACACTAACTGTTATGTGCTTGAAGTAAAACAAGAGTAACTGACATAAATTGGCAAAACTGAAAACAGAGGGCAGAGGTCAAGTGTACAGAGTACGATAGCAATAGAAAGGTTGTGTGTATGTGTGCATGTGTGTGTGTGCCAAATTAACAATACAACACCTTATTTAACAACAAATCTGTATATGTTTACTGTATTTTTCAATGTGCCAATTTAACAAGTTTGAGAATGATTATATGCCCATGTTTTATCATTCTTGACGTATTCAGATACTCCAGCGTGTGTGTGTGCGTGTGTGTGTGCGCAAGTGTGAGAGAGTGTGAGAGAGACTTATGAACAGTGATGCCCTGACACACAGCAGGACCACGTTTATGACACAGAGGAAGAGAAAGAGACAGAAAGAGTGCCAGACAGACTGCCAGAGACCGACAACAAACGCTCCTCCTCGGACACTCCCATCCCTTCTCACCTGGTCTCCTTACCTTCTGTCCTCTCTCACCTCTTATCTCTTTCCTCTCTCCCTCCTCCCTCCCGCTCTCCTCTAGATTTCTCTCTCCTCTGTCATCTCATTCCTCTCTCCCTCGCCTTTCTCTCCTCTCTGTCCTCTCCCTCCTCTGTCATTGCTCTCTTCTTCCTCCTTTCCCTCCTCTCTCTTCTCTCTCCTCTCCTAAGTCATGGTGTGGCAGAGCTCGCTCTCTTCTTCCTCCTCTCCCTCCTCTCTCTTCTCTCTCTTTTTCCTCCTTTCCCTCCTCTCTCTCTTCTTCCTCCTTTCCTTCCTCCTCTCTCTTCTCTCTCTTCTTCCTCCTCTCCCTCCTCTCTTCTCTCTCCTCTCCTAAGTCATGGTGTGGCAGAGCTCCCTGTCTGCCTGCCATGTGTCAGTCTGATAAGTCACCATGAACGAGAGCAGCTCCCCAAAGGAGAGAATCCAAATACAATAGATGCTAATGAAATCCATTACGTTTTTAATTGCGCGTGAAAATGAACTAAACACTATGTGATCTCATTTTCGAACAGATCTTTTGAGGTTTGTTTGTTTGTGTGAGGACTGCCTCTGGTGACATTAGCTAAGTAGTGTTTGTAGCTGCAACAGTGATACACCTGGCATTGTCACATGGAGGGATGTGTGACATCGGATCGCTGCAGACACCATTTTCTTGTGTGGAGAGTGTTCCTCCTTTCTCTTCCTCGCCACGGTTACCAGTCACAACTCAATTAGATACCATTTTCAAAAGACTTTGTCTTTGGAAGTTTTAATTACCACAAATCCCTGAACCTCTGCCTATTTTTGCCATAGTTCACAAACCTACAGTAGTAGTGGGACTCATTCCTTAGGAAATGTGTCACTAAATTGCAGACAGGTGGTGACACAGGGTCAAGTGACAGTGTTGTGGCAGGTGTCCTGCATTACTCCTCCTAAACCACCCGGCCTATTAGAGACGTTTATCGCTGCTCTACAAGATGTTATCCACTGAGTTCACACTGTGCGGTTGAAGGTCTGTTTGATGAGACAGGCAAGGCCAGCCTGGTTGTCAGTGTAGTTCACCCTATCAGCTCCTTTACTTGTCAGTGTCAGCTCTCTCCTGATTGGTCCGCCTGTCTGAGCCCTGAATGGTCAACGTTGACCTCTCACCCTCTTTGATGATCAGTGGTTTTGTATCAGCACTGTGCGGAGAGGTCAAACAGCTGTTTAATTCCCACTGAGAAGGCCAATCAGCGATCTCTCTGGCTGGTCGGAGTGAACCTGAATCCCAGCAGGAGGAGCAGAGAAAGATGAAAGGAGAGGAGGAGGCTCGGAGCAGAGGAGGGCTCCAGGATGAATCCCTGTAGGAACCTTGTTTACACCCTGTACCAGCAAGTGTGTGTGTGTGTACGTGTGTGTGTTGCGTCGGCGTGTTCCCACTCACGCTGGCAGCTTATCTTCGTGTGTGTGTGTGTGTGTGTGTGTGGTGCTCAGCAGGAATAGTGTTTCTGGGCGTGGCCTCTGTGCCTCCACACACAGAGTCCCACTCACAGCCTGTCCCTCTCACTCCTCCATAGAGTCTAACTCGACCCCTCGCTGTCACCGTGGCTAGTGCATTCTGGGTAGAGGCTGAGGGCATGTTTTATATCTTGATTCTGATGTGTGGTTTCTCTTTCTTCCCATCTATTCGCTATAACTACCCGGCCCACTCTCCCCCCCCCATCTTTTACTCTTCTCACCTCTTCTTTCTCTCTTCTGTTCTATCCCCCTCTCTTCTTCTCTCCTTTTCGTCTATCTCTCCCTCTCTCTCTTCTTCTTCGTCTCTATCTCCCTCCCTCTCTCTCCTTCTTCTGTTCCTCTATCCTCCCTCTCTCTCTCCTCTCTGTTCCTCTATCTCCCTCTCTCTCTCCTCTTCTGTCCTCATCTCCCTCTCTCTCTTCCTTCTTCTGTTCCTCTCTCTTCCCTCGCCTCATCACCCTAGTCCAGTTTCGCTACAGGTGCTGTCGTCTCTGTCTTTGTTCTTATCTTCTTCTCTTGTTTCTCCTCTTCTTTAATTTATTGTGTCATTTCTCAAAAGGCTACTTCGCCTCTGTTGCTGATGACAAGTCTTTTTCCTTTTATTCTTTTTCTTTTTTTTGTAATAATTATCCTTTTACTTTGTTAAATTAGTCACTGCTAATGTAACAAAACGCACTGTGATGATTCCAGTATTAATAAAAGTTGTACTTAAACTGTGCTCAACGTTGTCTGGAAAGAGTGCTTACTTTATAATTGAGCACATTTCCATTTACCGGTAGTCATTTAGCAGACGCTCTTATCCAGAGCGACTTACAGTACGGGGGTCATTTTCCCCGAGGCAAGTAGGGTGAAGTGCCTTGCCCAAGAACACAACGTCATTTTGCACGGCCAGGAATCGAACCAGCAACCTTCTGATTACTAGCCCGATTCCCAAACAGCTCGGCCACCTGACTCCCTTTATACCCGTAGTGATACTTTACATCATTAGTTTAGTTTGGTTCACCTCCTGATTAGGTTAATTGTGGAATGAAATGAACACCACTGACTGATATACATGAGAATAAAATGTAATTATTGTGAAAACTTGTGTACAAGTATTTAGGTAACTTTTGTAGGATCTGGAGACCAATGTGTAGATCTGTTTTTGGCCACTAGAATGTGCTCAAGACCTTCAGTGGTGTCAGAGTTCGGTAATGCCATTTAACACATTGTTGAACATGTGACATTTAAGCATATTACAAGTCATAATGCTTAATTTATTTTAAAAAAAATACCTCAGAATGCTCTTAACAAGATGCATTCAATTATCACATTGGTAGAATACATGTATAAAAGTACTTTTCAAAGTATTAAATGTATTACCAGGAGTGTTTATAGTGGTCCATATCATGAGAGTGGTGTGAACATGTCAGGGAGTACAGTGAACACTTCTGGTGTTAAATCAAGACTCTGAAATGTGTGTAGTGATTACAACAGTAAGGACCAGACAAAGACTGGACACAAAACAGGAACCTAAATACGCAGAACTAAACAAGACACAGGTGGAAATCATGAGACAAACGAGAACTGAAACCACTCAACGAGACACAGGTGAAGACAATGACAGACACAGGGAAACGCTAGGGCAGTGCAAAACCAAAAACAGGGGGGCATGGCTGTGGCCCTGACATTAATGTCTTCTTTGATAATATAATCTGCTTTCAGTTTGCAATCAACATGATTGCATCCAAACAGACAGTTGACATCAAATAGGATCTGTCCAGAACAAAAGTGTGGTTCATTGCCAACCCCGCTAAATAAATAGAACAGAAATATATGGGATACCTTTGTCCTCAGAGAGCACACAAGAGGACTGTAGTGTCAGCAAAATGAGCAGAGAAAGCTTTCTTCATCTTAAAGAGGGGGGTTAGATGGCTGAGCGGTTAGGTAGTTGGACTATTGATCAGAAGGAAACAAACAAACACCAACACTGACACACACAAAACAATCAAACTCAGACGCACGCACAAACACGTTCCTTGTGTTTACAGGTTCCCATAGTGTGAATGCTCCTGCAGCAGACCCAGCTGTTGAGCTGTTCCCAGAGTCACCTCTGTGCTGCCCGGACACAGTCTGGCTCCCACACAGACACTCGTCATCATCTGTCACTGAGTAGGACCAGCGGACCTGCTGTCTGTCTTCATTAAACACTCTGACAGAATAAGGACAAATCCTCTTCTTACTCAACCAAGACCAACTCCCTAGACACAAGTTTAAAACCACACAAAGGAAAGTTTAATTAAAAATAAGTGGGACATAATTAATCTATGCCTGCCTGCCTGCCTGCCACCCTGCCTGCCTGCCTGCCTGCCTGACTGCCTGCCTGCCTGCCTGCCTGCCACCCTGCCCTGCCTGCCTGCCTGCCTGCCTGCCTGCCTGCCTGCCTGCCTGCCTGCCTGCCTGCCTGCCTGCCACCCTGCCTGCCTGCCTGCCTGCCTGCCTTGCCACTGTAGCGCTGATGAGTGTTCCTATTCATGGGAGACATGTAGACGAGGTGTGGGTGGAGGGGTAGAGGGTAGGAGGAGTGGGGGAGCGAGATGAGTGGGTAGGGGATGTTTGTTCCCTCTGTGCTACTTACCATTTCTGAAACTAATTCAATGTGTAACAGTTCTGGTTAAGCTTTGCAAACAGACATCTGGTGAAGAATGTACCCAGTCTGGCTCCCGAAGGTGTTTCATGTCACCTGAAGGAGGCGCTGTGCATGCTGGACCGAAGGTGTTTCATGTCACCTGAAGGAGGCGCTGTGCATGCTGGACTGAAGGTGTTTCATGTCACCTGAAGGAGGCGCTGTGCATGCTGGACTGAAGGTGTTTCATGTCACCTGAAGGAGGCGCTGTGCATGCTGGACTGAAGGTGTTTCATGTCACCTGAAGGAGGCGCTGTGCATGCTGGACCGAAGGTGTTTCATGTCACCTGAAGGAGGCGCTGTGCATGCTGGACTGAAGGTGTTTCATGTCACCTGAAGGAGGCGCTGTGCATGCTGGACTGAAGAGGGCAGTCAGCTTCCTCTGGATGCAGGGAAACACAATCTGGGAACCCTGTAAGATTAGACGTGTGTCAAAACCTTTACGCATCTAGGCAGTTCGTCCTCTAATCCAGGTCATCAGAATGGGAGGGTAAAATGAACCGTCGAGAGGAGAAGCAGGAGAGAGGAGGAGGGGAGGAACAGTAGAGAGGAGGAGAGGAGGAACAGTAGAGAGGAATGTTTACGGCTGTGTAGACTCCGTCATCTCTCGTCTACTGTTATTATACTGCTACTCTACCATCTCATCACTTCTCACCTAGTCTCGAGTATCTGAACTGATCACAGATATCCGAACATGAGACCCCTGTCAGGAATGGATAACAGCCCCTCAGACTGGAGTGTATATTCTGGGTCTGTACCTGGATCTTCCGCTGAACCAGAGACCATTCTAGAAGGAGGACTTTCTGGCAGAGCTGAGGGGGAGAATCCAGGTGATGCAAGGCAACAGTCAATATTAAACACTACAAAAGCCTGCAAAAATCTTGTTGTTTATGATCATTGACCAATGCACTTTTAGTAAAGCTCTCTCTTGGAAGTTGCTTTGGATAAAAGCAACGAAACTAAATGAACAAATGTAAAGACTCCAGAGTAGGACGAAGGAAAGTTGATTAGATAGTTGTGTAGCGGCAACGCTCCTTTTACCCAGAATACCCCGCGGCAAGCTGAAAAGCTACAAAGTTAAAGGTTTAAGCTTGGTTAGATAAGCATTGTTGTGTTCGTTCTGTTTTGATATGTGTAATGTGTTCTGATGAAGGAACCAAAAAAGCATTTTCATACATGCAAATGCTCTGGTACTTTGTTCGTTTGCAAGCCATGATGTCTTGAGTAGTAAAAACCCACAATACACTTGCACGGTCGTAGTAGCCTAGCTCAGTTTCTCATGGGTGTGCCAGATTTTCTGGGCGGGCAAAGCAGAGAAAGGGGAGGTAACCTTCACTCTTATGATGTCATAAAAGTAGCATTTTCAAAACCGAGCTTTTCAGCTTTTATTTTCCCAGGGCTCGGTTTACTCTATCAACATTTCTAGCCACTGGAGGACCAAAGGCAGGCTAGGGGAACTCATAATAATGTTAAGTAACTTCCTAAAGTGAAATGTTCATGCACTTTTTCTGTAAATTATATATAAAAAATTATACATTACATTTCTGAATACAGGAAATACAGATAGAAAGACAATGGCAAACTGTACATTTATATGTTTACATACAAAATTACAGCCAAATGTTGTTACTTAAAAATACACAAAAATGTCAGTTTTTTTGACAAATATTAAAAACATTTCCACCAAAACGTTTTGTTAAACACATCATTTCCAAACTAGCTATTTTAACTGTTATTTTGCAGATATTTACTTTCATCCCACGGACAAATAACTTATTTATAACATAATCTTTGGTTTACACATTAGGGAACCTTGAATTGTGAACTGAGCATCCTAGCATGCAAGAGGGTATGGGAGGGGTGAATATGAACATCACAGCAGAGGGGAGAGGGGAGGAGAGGCCTACAGGGGGGTCTACATTCATTCAGAACAAAACAACCCTAACCCACATACTGCTGCTGTACGTCTGAGACATGTGCCAGAGGGTTCTAGACCTCTACGTGTGTGTGCATGCATCTTCACCTTCTGAGAGAGAGAGAGAGAGAGAGAGAGAGAGAGAGAGAGAGAGAGAGAGATAGAGAGAGAGAGAGAGAGAGGTGTAGGCAGAGAAAGAAAGAGAGGGAGAGAAAGAGAGGGATGAGATTATGTCCATGACCTAATTCTAAACACACTGCTGTTCTCTTGATCTGCGTTAATTAATAATGGCTGCATTCCCAGAAGTGAAGCCGACATGCGATTGAACTTCAGTTATTAGTTGCGTTCTTTACTTTTCTGACTCAGACATTGTGCTGTGGTATTACAGTACAATACCTGTTGCTTTCCGCTGAAGTAACTTCTGCTTTTTCTTGCATTGCAAAAATACTTCTGATCATTTGTGTGCGTGTGTGTGTGTGTGTGTGTGTGTGTGTAATGTGTGTGTGTGGGTGTCTTCTCCCCTGTTCATATGGTGCTAACTGGAGAGGCTAAACGTTTAGCTAGGAGTTGCTTTGTGAGTTATAAAATGGTAACATTCACTCAGCATTCATTCACTCACTCATTCACTCATTCACTCATTTAGCAGAAGCGTTTATCCAGAGCAACCTACAGGGCTGTTAGGCTGCAGGTTGTTTTCTTTGTAAAAAAATAGTTTTGTGAAGCTTCCTAGAGTGGAGGATTGTGCTGACACATTGTGCTGGAATGATTTGTTCAACCTTGTGTTTCAGTTTCACATCTTACAAAGCTGCAGTCAGCATGTGAAGGTGTTCAGGCCCCAGACAGATGGAAGCAGGGACGTCTCTGTTACAAAGACGGCATTTACATCCCAGGTTGTTAAAGCTGTTTGTCTGACTGCCTGTCTGACTGGCTGGCTGTATGTGTGAGCTGTTTTGTTTAACTGTAAAGTCAAAAATACATGATGGGCCTCTGAAGTTATCTCCAATAGGTTATTGTGCTTCTGCGAGAGAGGAGAGGAGAGAAATAACAAGGAGTTATTTTCTACTGATAAAATGCAATTCCACTGGCAGCACAGGCAGGCCAAACAGTGACATGATGTGATTACGCCGCTGAGAGACTAGCTGGTTTGACACGCCATAATGAGTCTCTGGAATTTCATGTTTAAATGTTTACATTAAAGAAAAGAGAGCTTGAGAAAAGAACAAGAGAGAGACTGAGCGGTGATAAGAGGCAAGGTGAGAGAGAGAGTGTGCAGGAGAGAATCAAATCCTTTGTTGGCCATTTGAGAAGATGACAGAAAAATGTCAGGCACTTTTCCTCGGTGAGTGCTCCTCACGGTAAGGTTGTCATGTCGCGCTGAGATTGGTGGCAGTTTGACTCGAGAGAGCCTGAAATCGCGAAAATCGCTGAGCTCGCGGTGAAATCAGACGGACTCTTTGTCTGCGCGGTGATCGGCCTGAGAACAAGGCAAGGATCATGGAGGAGAGACGAGGGTGAGAGAGGAGAGGCTGGATGAGAGAGAGACAGGCGGAGGGAGAGAAGAGGACGGAGGGAAGTGAGGGGGAGTGGAAGGAGAGAGAGAGTAGACAGAGTAGGATGGACTAGAAGACAGAGGATGCTGGAGGAGAGAGGGGAGGAGAAAGATGATGGGAGAAGCAAGAGAGAACAGAGAGACCGATGGGCAGGCTTGGTTTCAGGAGGACACCAGGTGTCAGTGGAGGATGGGAGAGTATAGAGAGAGAAAGTGTTCAACCAGGGATGAATAAAGACAAACCCATATTTCTCTCTCTCTCATTCTCTCTCTCTCTCTCTCTCTCTCTCTCTCTCTCTCTCTCTCTCGCTCTATATATCTTTCTCTATCTTTCTCTCGCTCTCTCGCTCTATATCTCTTTCTCTCTCTCTCTCTCTCTCTCTCTCTCTCTCTCTCTCTCTCTCTCTCTCTCTGTCATCCTCTTCGTATCCCCTTTCTTGCTTATTCAAATGTCTGTCATTCCCCTCCTGTCATAGTCTTCGCCCCCTCTGTCTGTGTCATGGTTTTGTGTGTCTCTTGTTCTCAGATTCTCATGCAGGCTGCTAGCGACGCAGGCTGCTAGCGACACCGACCTAGCCTGGCCGTGGGCTTCTAATTAATGACAGCTAATGAGGACACAGAATTAGCATTTTAATAGTCACTCCTTTCTAACTGGTCTGATACACACTCTTCCTGATGCTCACATCTGAAAGAGAAGTACATACAGTACATACTCAGCACTCTTTATGCTGCACACAGTATCCACTCATGCTAAAAACATGCACACAAGTGCACATCATCGAACATGCCCACATGCAGTGCACTTGTGATGTAGACCAACAAATCTCTACGGGTTCTTGGTTAGCACACAGTAAAGGCATGTTAACTCATTAGCATGAGAATCCTATGAACTGTCATGACATGGTCTCACACACTCTTAGAACCTATTCTTCACAGTCTTACACATGCTCAGAACATGTTTGTTCCGTACGCCTGTGGGTCTATTGATGTTCTGCACTGTTGACAGGACTGTTTACTTCTGATGATGAGACACTCTCCAGTCTTGAGAGTGGCTCGGAGGGACTAGCCGACCAATCAGAGAACATCTCTCTGAGTGCCGGTTCCATCGCCGTGGGAACGGTGGAGGAGAGAGGAGCAGCTATTACAGTCTCCTCAGGAGATCTGAAGCCCCCGTCCCTCTGAAGTACAAGGCCTTTGGGACACCTCTCATTAGACAAGCAAAGAGGCTCCAAACCACCAGAGGGACTCTGGGAAATGGAGGCCAAGTGCTCTGAATGTAACACTGTCTGTTTGCTCACTTCTTTAGTAATCCATGCCACGGCGGACGGACGCCAAGTCACGGAGCGACCGGTACCAACCTCCACTGATCGCTGCGGCAGGAGAATCTTCCTCTTCTTGCTTTATGGTTTTGTTGGCTGGGTGAGAAAAAGAGCAGAAAGGAAGAAAAAAGACAACATTGAATTAATTAGCTACTTCAATTGTGAGTTATCAGAGAACCATCCCCTGGGGGTGTAATTAAGAAGTGTTTATTTGGACACAGTTTGCTCTTCAAGGAGGTAACAAAGCTAATTGGAATTATATTTAAGTCACGCGCAACACAATTAGGCCCACTTTTACAGTCGCGGATGTGGCAAGAAGAGTTGGCGTCTCCAGTAAAGATTAGAACGATATAAATTACAAAGTGTTTAATGCATTTGTAAATGTAATAACACTTAAATGACAATCGAGAGAGAGAAGGAGTAGGTGGAGAACACGCAGGGAGGAAGGATTCAGCTGGCTTCACCTAGATGAGGAATCTGTCATGCCTCTTCTCTCTCTCTCGAAGACACACACACACGTCCTCTCTCTCTCATATAACAACCACGCACACACACACACACACACACACACACACACACAGTCTCTCTCATAGCCTAGATACAAAAGCCTCTCTTCACACACACACACACACACACACACACACACACACATACACACTCTGTGACAGTTGTGGCTTCCAAACCCAGGTCACGGTCACCAAAGTTTTGAAAGCCCTCCCTCTCACACACCTGCACCCCATTCACCTGAATTGTGTCCCTCGTGTTATCCCTCATGCTGTATGCCTAAATATTATTATTTTACTTGCCTCCCAACTCTTCAGTCATTCATTTATCATCTATCTAGTAGTATCAGTGTACCTACCCAGTTTAGTCCCAGTCTTGTCTCTGCTCTTCACTTCTGACTCCCCATAGAAGCCCTGATACAGACCCTTAACTGTCCTTCACTGCCCTCTGTCTAGCCCTGGATACCGTCCTGTTCATGTACGACTCGTTGCTGTGACAGACTATCCCTTTGGGACACGCACACACACGCACACACACACACACATTCCTTTGGATATTCTTGTTGCTCTGTTTGTTATTGACCCTATCTGCCTTACAACAAAGCCCAAACTTGGATTGCTACAATTCCTGGCATGAGTCTCCGATCATTACGCACGCGCACGCACACACACACACACACACACACACACACACACACACACACACACACACACACACACACACACACACCACACACACACACACACACACACACACACATATACACACAGAAGATTGGAGGAGAGAAAATAGATATATTATAGAGACCAAGTTATTGTTTTCACTTGATACACTTCTAGAACTAAGAACTGGAGTTCAAACTTCTTGTCCTATTACTTTCTTTGTTTTGACATGATTGTTGACAAGATGATGTTTTTACTGTCTCTAAACAAAGTCTTTAGAGACGGTTTCTGAGTGAGCTTTTCGATCAATCGATCTCTCGCTCTCGGTGTAAAACAAAGTATTTTGTGAACACCCTAAAAATAAAATCTTTAAGGCCACCCAAAAAACTAGAATCCTAAATCTAATATTCATTGGTAAACCCTGCTCGCTCTCTGTAATTGGGTGAGCAACTGTCCTGCTTTGAACGCTCCATTTGAAATATTTTGTCCCCCCATCCCTCTCAACTTCGCCTTTCCTCTGTTCTCCGCTCTCTTTCTGACTTTGAACAGATATCATCCCATCCGATCTGTCGCCATGATAACCGGCAGACGGAGACCAGGGTGATTGTTACCATGGTAATGAGGAGCTCTATGCTCCGACGAGACGGGGGGTTATTAGATTCTGTTGCTATAGAAATGGATAGCCGATCAACTTTTTGAAGAAAAATAAAATGCTAAAATGAAAACTGCACTCACGCATTTCAGAAGTGATTTGAATTTAGGGAAGGCCACTGCAAAGTCTGTGTGCAGTGTGAGTAATGGGGACTAAGTCAGAAAGAAGCATGTTTTATTGATGGGGTCTTGCATAGTTTTTCACAGAGTGACATTGTGATTAATTGCAGTTAATTGCTATGTGGGAAAGAACTCGTCCTGTTTCCTGGTTCAGCACCTCATTAAGTTGAAGTGTGGACAATAGAAGTCACAGATGAAATCACAACTCTATACTCTCATATCGTTGTCTTCTCTTCTCATGTCCATATTTATCCTACATCCCATAATAACTTTGCTCCTTGTTCCCTACTTCACTCTGTCCTTCCATCCCCTGTCCTCTCTCTTTTCTTCATCTTCTTCATCCTTTGTGTCCCTGTTGTCTGTTTGCCCTTCCCTCTCTCTGCACCTCCCCACCCCCACACCTTCTACCTCTCCTCCTCTCTCCTCTATCTTCATCTTTCTCCTTCTCATCTCCTCTATCCTCCTCCTCCTCCTCCTCCTCCTCCTCCTCCTCCTCCTCCTCCTCCTCCTCCTCCTCTCTCTCTGGTGCTCAGTAAAGCCCTCCATGCCACTTACAACAGGCACCACTGATCTTTCTAATCTTCTTATCCCATTTGCATACCCACACTGTCATTTCCTACGCCTTCTCCCAGGTTGCATTTGAATAATACAAATCCGTTCTATATTTGTCAACTGTGAGATGATATTATATTTATGAATATAATTGAACACATTCCAGGCCTCAGAAGACAGAGCCAGGAGGCAGCAGAAGAGGAGCAGACATCTGGAGACCCAGTTAACACCCCTCCTGTACTCTCCTCAGAAAGAGACCCAGAGCCGCGCTGCACAGACCCCTTCGACCGCTCGGCTTCCCTGTGCTGCTCTAAGCCTCACTGGACTGTCTATCAGCTTTCTACATTTCTCCATTCCACCTTCTCTCTCTATGTCTCTTTCTCTCTCTCTCTCTCTCTCTCTCTCTCTCTCTCTTTCTCTTCTCTCTCTCTCTCTCTCTCTCGCTCTCTCTCTCTCTCTCTCTCTTTCTCTCTCTCTCACACACACACTTTCTCTCAGTTCAGTTCAGTTCAAAGGGCTTTATTGGCATGAAAACAACAGTTGTTCATATTGCCAAAGCAACGGTGGAATTAAAAATGATGAAAATGAAATATTCATCAATATAAATCAGAGCCTTATACTTACTTACATTTCACACACTCACAGACAGAGACACACAGGGAAGTTAAAAACATACATTTACATTTAGCAGAGATTCTTACCCAGAGTGACTTACAGTAAGTACAGGGACATTCTCCCAGAGTGAAGTACGGTGAAGTGCCTTGCCGAAGGACACAACGTCCTTTGGCATGGCCGGGAAGCGAACCAGCAACCTTTTGACTAATTGCCCGTCTCGCTAACCGCTCAGCCATCTGCATGTATGACTTACACATACACATACATATAATAATAACTTACACTCACACCAGGTCATATCATAATAATACGTAATATAATAATAGTAATAATCAATTCATAGATTTTACATTTCAAGCGCTTATAAAAAGTAGTAACAAAAAAAAAGGAATGAAAACATGTTATGTTAGACACATTATTAATCTCTCTCCATCACTCTCACACTTTCTCTCGCTCTCTCGCTCTCTCGCTCTCGCTCTCTCGCTCTCTCGCTCTCCTCTCGCTCTCTCTCTCTCTCTTGCTCTCTCTGTCTCTCTCTTTCTTTTTAATTGGGTTACCGCTAATAAAGAAATGTATACACCTTATTCACTTTTTAGATTATGGTAATTACATCTGTGATTAATTTATCAATTAATTATTCCTCTCTGATAGAGCTATCTTTGAAAGGAATCGTGGGAGGTGTGATAAAAGGAATGCCTTATAAAGTCATATAATGGATGTGTGTGTGCATTATCGGACACATGTGAATCTTCAACCTCTGGAGAGCTATCAGATATGCCGTTTTTGATGTTGCTTTCTTGTTACAGTGGTAAATTCATCCATGACAATGATACCAGCTCCATTCTGTGTGCTTCATGGATGAAATTATCTTCTCTTAAGGCAGTATTAAATCAAATAAGTTGATGCCAATCTCTTTCATGCATGGACTCATCCTCACACTCTTCCTCTCTTTCACACACACATGTACACACACACACACACACACACATTTACGTACAAACTCATACACATACTCTTTCACACACACACACGCACACATTTACGTACAACTCATACACAGACTCTTTCTCACACACATACCGGTACATACACACACTAAACCAATTGTCTGTATTGTAGGTGGTAAGGCAGGTGGCTGAGTGGTTAGGGAATCGGGTTATTAATCAGAAGGTTGCTGGTTTGATTCCCAGCCATGCCAAATGACATTGTGTCCTTGGGCAAGGCACTTCACCCTACTTGCCTTGGGGGGATGTCCCTGTACTTACTGTAAGTCACTCTGGATAAGGATCTCTGCTAAATGACTAAATGTAATGTTAAAGTAGATTGTAGGTGTTTAGGCTGGCTACTTAAGTCTACCTCATTAGCCTAAGTTTGCCTCTGTCATCCGCTAGGTAACTCTGGCTAATCCATTCGTATTGACGCTGTGACTGAGTAGCGGTCTAAGCTGCTGACACCCTTTAGTGGCTTCAACACCCTCTTCATCCTCATGGTCCACCGGTAATGAGTCCCTGGAGATACCAGCTGGACAGGAGGAGAAGGAGGCAGTGCACGGCCAACAGTGTACGGCCAAGGTCCGTGTGTGCTGTACTCTTAGATAGGCTGAGGAAGGAGGAGAGAGAGGAGTGGGTGAGGGGAGTGGGTGAGAGAGGAGAAGGAGAGAGGGGAGTGAGACTACAGGCCACCTGGCCTGTCGACCCCTATCCATATTCAGAGGTCAAAGGTTATACTGTTGCATCATATCATGTGGATACTACATTGAGTTTCTAAACCCCTCAGATATTGTGAAGAAAAGCATGTCTGTTAGAGTGTGTGTGTCCAAGATCTCGCATTCCCTTATGCTTCGGTGGCTGCTTCTGTTCACAAACAGTCTAATCTTTCTGATTCTATGTTGAGTCACACAAAAGAGCAGCCAGCGAGGCAGACAAGCAATGAGGACTGAGGACAATGGGGGGGGTTTACATGTGTGTGTGCGTGAGTGTGTGTGTGAGTGTGGCTGTGGGTGTGTGTGAGTGTGTGTGTGTGTGGCCGTGGGTGTGTGTGAGTGTGTGTGTGTGTGTGTGGCCGTGGGTGTGTGTGTGTAATCCGGATTTCTTTTAACAACTGTAATCCTAAAGCTGTGTTGCATTCAGTAGTTTTGAAAGTGTGTGTTTGTAAGTCTACTATTTCTACATCTGAATGTGGGTACATTGTGCGTTAAGCACATTTAATGTGTGTGTGTCTGTACGTGTATGTGTATTCAAGTGTGCGTGTTTATGTGCATGCGTGTGTAACTGTGTGTGAGCAGGGCTTTGATCAGAGAGCATTGTGTATGTCCGTAGGCACACACGCGTGAAACCATCTCTGAACTCATTTAGAGTCCACAGTGAGTCAGACTCACAGACATGGGACTTAACACACACGCTCACACAGAAACACACACACACACACACATAGACAAGAACAGGCAAACGTATACACACACATAGACAAACACACACACACAGACATGCACATTTATCATCGTCCGGTACACAGTTTACACAAAGAAGCCAGCTCACTGCAAGAGTACGTTTGTGTGTGTGTTCAGCATGTTAAATCACCCATTTGGACTATATGAAAGGTACTATTCAGTTGAATTGTATTGTAAGGAGGAGATGTTGGTCATTATAATATGTTTCAGGAAATGTTAGTGTAATCTTCCTGCTTTGTGTTTCTATTTGATCCAGTCAGATTGATCTTCAGAAGGATCTCCCCATGAAAGAAGCAATTGAACAATCCCTCTGACGTTAAGTTCTCCTCTATTTACATATCACAAGTGAGCTTTGATGTTGAGAGCACAGATGTGATGACGCTTACTCAAACACACCATCAACACATCAGAAACAAGAGAGAGAGAGAGAGAGAGATACAGAGACGAGACAGAGAGAGAGAGAGAGAGAGAGAGAGAGAAGAGAGAGAGAGAGAGAGAGTGATGTGTGTGTGGGTGTGTGTGTTTAGTGTGTGTGTGTGTGTGTGTGTGTGTGGTGTGTGTTGTGTGTGTGGTTGTGGTGTGGGACTGTGTGCGGAGGTCCTGGTAGGCATGGTGGGGTGGGCGAGATGTTGAAAGCACAGATGTGATGACGCTTAGTCAAACACACATCACACATCAGAAACAAGGAGTGACAGGAGAGAGAGAGAGATGAGAGAGAGACTCGACGAGACGAGAGAGAGAGAGAGAGATGAGTCAGAGAGAGAGGAGAGAGTCATGAGAGAGAGAGCAGGAGAGAGAGAGAGAGAGAGACGAGAGAGAGAGAGAGAGAGAGAGAGAGAGAGACACGAGTGTGCATGTGCGTGTGTGTGTGTTGTGTGTGGGATTGTGTGCGGAGGTCCTGGTAGGCATGGTGGGGTGGGCGAGAAGCTCCACCAGCCTGTGTTGCAGCAGCACAGTAATGGTCCACAGGGCAGACTAATTGGGATAATCACAGAACAGCTGCCCCAGGGAGACAGAGACCCCTCCTAAAGCTGCCAGCTGTCTCCTTAACCATGGGACCCCCCCCCCACCCCACACACACCACCACCACCACAACCTGACTGATGTTGGGATGTGTGCTTTACATGGGTGAGACGAGAGGAGCCTTACTAATAGGGTTTCTCTGGCTCATTTGGAAACCAAATGTCCTCAGTATGTGTCTGGAGCTGGTAGGGAAGGTTAGTTGTGGTTGACAGGGCAGGGTATGGTGTCGAGGAGTGACCCGGTCACAAACTCCTCTCTCTGGGCTGTGTCCCAATGTCCTTGGGGCTTAATTGGTCCTGTTTATGCTTCTCTACTTAGCAGGTCACACACGGAGACACACACACACACACACACATACAGACACCCACACACACACACACACACACATACAGACACCCACACACACAGACACACACACACACAGACACACACACAGAGACACATGCACTCACTCAGTACCATTTCAATGCACGTGCAAACCTCCACAACTTCCTTACTGTGTCATTGAAACTCACACCATCCATGCACGTTCTATACTGATGGATCTGGGTACTTTACCACGTTTAACTGAAGAACTGTACTGAGATGAGTCCTGTTACTGAGGAGTCTTGAGAGTGTGTTGGGTCTGAGCTGCATCGTTCCTGCACACAGTAACACACACACACACATGCACACACACACACACACAGCACACACACATACACCACACACAGACACACACACACACACACAACACACACACCACACACACACAGACACACACACACACACTGAGGAGTCTTGAGAGTGTGGTGGGTCTGAGCTTTATCGTTCCTGCACACAGTAACACAACACACACACACACACACACACACACACAGACAGACACAGCACAGACACACACTGAGGAGTCTTGAGAGTGTGGTGGGTCTGAGCTTTCATCGTTCCTGCACACAGTAAATCCAGATGGAAGTGAGTTAGTGTCCTCTGACTCTTCCCTTTCTCCTTGCTGCTCTGCTGAAACATGCCTTCTGACTCTGGAGAATTATTAATTAATACATTTAATCTGTTTATTTTTTAATCTGTGCATCCGCATCAGGGGTGTGGGTGGAGGGGGTGTAGGTGTATGTGTGTGTATGTGTGTGTGTATTGCTGATTGATGTACATTCTGCACCATCTCAGCATAAACTAGGAGAAGATTAGAGAAAAGTGGGGATTCAGCACTATTCAGTTGGAGTTTCTTCATATGTAATCAGGAAAAGGTAAAACACACACCCACTCGTGCCCTCTCTCTCTCGTCCTCCCTCTCTCTCCCTGTTACTCTTTTCTACACATATATCTCTCACTCACTCTATTTCACTTTGGTCTTTCACTGAGTATATTTTGACTATCAATAACTATAAAACAGTCAGATTCAGATTGGATTTGGATGGAATTGTTGCATGTGTGTGTGTGTGTGTCAAGTATGTATGTGACTCTGTGCTGGGCAGGCTCTGCTGTACGGAGCCTATGGGTGATGTGGTTTGGGGGAGCCGTTTGTTGTGTTCTTCTCCATACAGAATCAGGATGAATAATGCCTTTCAAACTGACTTCTGTCACGACCTGTCACAACCTCTGAATGACTCATCCTGTATGTCTAACAATCAACACTCTCCTCACGCTGCTGTACATCTTTCTGCCGCCGATCCATCTCATCCCCTCTCCTTCTCCTTTCCTGTCTTTCTCTCTCGTTTCCTCTCTGGCTCATCTCCAAATCTCTGTGTCTCTCTGTCTCTCTGTCTCTCTGTCTATGTCTCTCGCTCGCTCACACACTCACCCGCTGTCTTTCTCTCTCACCCCTGGCTCTCTCTCTCTCCTTTTTTTTCTCACTCAGTTGGGACGACAGTTGTTGCTGCTAAAATGATCATTGTAGGAGCCATTTGAGTATTTAGTTGTTATTTCAGTTTGTGTGACTATATTGTTATTAGTGATTTAATTTGTACTGAATTATCCCGAATTGGAAATTGTAATTGTTTCTGAGTGTGTGCCCCCTATAGGTCAGACATTAATTATCATTAGGATAAAGGTGTGCCAGGTCAAGGAGAGTGGAGAGTTCCGGCTTGCACATATAATCATTGACCGTGAGCGTGACCGTGAACGTGAACCGACCGTGCAGAGCCTGATTAGAACGGAGCAGAGAAATACAAACAAGGACTTTAATGCTTTAATTTGCTTTTGATTGATGTACGAAATAAACGGAATCAAGTTAATTATATCCACGTCTCCTGGACTATCTGAATCGCGCGTCAAGAAACAATCACCGGAACTCCAAGAAGTGGTCAAACAAATTTGCAAGTTTTAGCCACTACAATCATGATCTCAGTCAGCTTGGCTGGTCCAATGCTGGTTATTTCATAGTGAGTGGTGTAGTGCCACCCATGCAAACCTGTATTGATGGGAACAAGTTGTTTTCTTACCATGGAAGGTTCTGGTGAAGAAGCAGCCGGGTTTCCTGCTGACTGCTTGGCGTATTCCTTTCTAGATCATTTTTCTTTCATCTGTCGGTCCACTCACTCACTCACTTAATCTCTCTCTTTCAACAGTTCCTTCACTGTTTCCCTCCCTTTCCCTGTCTCTCCATATCTTTGTTTATCTCTCTCCCTCACATGTTTGGTAAATATATATTTTCCCTTCTATGTCAGCTCTAAGATATTCAGTATGTCTTCTTTTTAACCACCAGTGGAAAAAGAGACAAAAAGAGAGAAATAGAGAGAGAGAGAACCTTAGAGATAAAAAGTTATCGAGTGTGTCTCTGTGTGACTAAGAGACACAGCCAGATGAATGCTTTTGGTAAGCAATGTAAGAGTGAGAGAGAACGACAGTAGCTATATCTCTATCCCCCTCGTCTTCAATCATGTCTCAACCTTGTACAGGTGGAATAGTGTAGACATTCTTCTGTTCATGTAGCTATGGGAGCACATCCTAGTGAAGTCTCTCTCTCTCTCTCTCTCTCTGATCGTCTCTCTCTCTCTCTCTCACTCACTCACGCTACTCTCTCGCTCTCTCTCTCTCTCTCTCTCTCTCTCTCTATCTCTCTTCTCTCTCTCTCTCTCTCTCTCTCTCTCTCTCTCTCTCTCACTCACTCACTCACTCACTCACTCACTGATTCACTCTCTTTTGTGCCCCCCTCTAGCCAACCCTTGCTCTCTCTCTCTTTCTCCCTCGCCCTCTCACTATCACCCATGCTCTCTCTCTTTGTGTCACATGCATTCTCTCTTTCCCTTTCTCTGTCACTCATTCCATGATAACTTGTGCTTCTTTAAATGTGAGAATGAAAGAGTATCAGTCCACTCACATGCACCCAGCAGAGTTCCTAGAAGGGCAGATACAGAAGTCATTACTACAATCATCCTACAGTGGATCTCACTGTTTGCTAGCTGGACAGATCATTCAAACATATCCTTTTCAAAGTTTTGCCGGAAAGTTTTACGTAACAGCACCAACCAGCCGCTTTACAAGTTGGTGTGACTTTCTAAAATCGTGTCGGATCACTGCAACAAAGAACACGTTCTGCTAGGTGTTTTTCTGCTGCTCTCTTAAGAGCTTCCATGCCCTGTTGACAGCCCTCTACAGCCAACTAGGTTTGTGCGTCCCGCCCCCCCCCCACACTCGTTGTACACGAATATCTAACACGTGGCTTTGAATGGCTCTGAAATGAGCTTGTTAGCCTTGTAGCTAAGGAAATGCTGCAAACGCTAATACCAAACATGTCAAGCTTCTGTGGAGCCTTCGAAATAAAAGTCTATTGCGCAATCTGGTTGACAGAATCAGTGTTCTTTGTGCGCCAATCCTGGGAATCAGATAAAGCACACAATGTGTTCATAATTCAGTTTTTGTGTTTCAGTAATACTAATGAGGGATTTAGCTATTATATATGATAGTTCTGAGTACCACCTTTCATTAGAGATAACAATTATGAAAAAGATTACCTTTTTATTTGACCTTGGTTCAAAGGGTCATTTTGGAGTCTCCAAAAGGCCCTTTTAGAAAACGCATGGATGTACTCTTATAAAAACATGTGTAAAATATGAATATATTGTGGTATTATGTTTGACTTTTGATTTGAATTGGGTAAGGCTTCAACCTGTGGTCCAATGCTGTGTTCCAGCTAATACCTACCACCTCTAGGCCTCTTTAGGCCTCTGTTTTCAAAACAAAAACTAGGCGGAAATAGAACCTTTCACTTGCCTTGTGTTTAAGCTGCTATAATTTCAACACCAGTAGGACTGACAGGGGTCCTGACAACAGGGGACATAACTTCAGAGTGTCAGCTTTCAAAAGAGACTATTTACATGCATGTACTCCAAATGGTTCAAGAACAGCTTTCAATTTACTTTGGGTATGCTGTTTATGCGTTTTTTGGCACATTTAGCAGGAATCTGCAGGAATGGAAAACGGTTAACCTGCCTGCTCTGCTGGCTGTGGATCTCAGTTTGTTGGTGTGTCCGAGGCCCGTGCTGCCAAAGAGACTTTGCTTTGTTCCAGACCAGACAGATGGATCATCTTCTGCCCAGTGTAGATGTCCCGGCTGTAAGTGTTAGATTCCGGGTCATTAGGAAGTTACAGTAAGATACAGCATGCTGGTTCACCTGCAGAGGGAGGATCTAAAGTTCTTCGGTGTAAACGATTACCAACACATAAGTAATGATACAGTATATTGTATGTGTGTAAGTGTGTAAATAGAACACACACCCACATACACAAACACACATGCACATCATATGGCATCTTGTTCACGTTTAGTTAGTCAATAAATCATTTCTGCATTTGTGTGAGTGTGTGTGTGTGTTTGTGGGGGGGTCTAGGCCCGTTAAAGTGCAATGAGACCTAAGACATGTAGATTGGTGGTCAGGACAAACATTCCTGTAAAAACAAACAGACCTGTGAATTATTCATGAAGCAGCAACACACACACAAACACACACACTCACACTCACTCACACACTCACACAGACACACACACACAAACACACAAACACACTTACACACACACTCACAAACACTCACACACTCACACACACACACACACACACACACACACAGACACACAGACACACACACACACTCACATACACACAAACTCCCACTGCTTGTCTTTCTCGGCACATTCCCTAGGTCTGCTATGTTTGAGGGTGTTCCATTCTCTAGGTCTGCTATGTTTGAGGGTGTTCCATTCTCTAGGTCTGCTATGTTTGAGCGTGTTCCATTCTCTAGGTCTGCTGTGTTTGAGGGTGTTCCATTCTCTAGTTCTGCTGTGTTTAAGGGTGTTCCATTCTCTAGGTCTGCTATGTTTGAGGGTGTTCCATTCTCTAGGTCTGCTATGTTTGAGGGTGTTCCATTCTCTAGGTCTGCTATGTTTGAGGGTGTTCCATTCTCTAGGTCTGCTATGTTTGAGGGTGTTCCATTCTCTAGGTCTGCTATGTTTGAGGGTGTTCCATTCTCTAGGTCTGCTGTGTTTGAGGGGTTCCATTCTCTAGGTTGCTGTGTTTGAGGGTGTTCCATTCTCTAGGTCTGCTATGTTTGAGGGTGTTCCATTCTCTAGGTCTGCTATGTTTGAGGGTGTTCCATTCTCTAGGTCTGCTATGTTTGAGGGTGTTCCATTCTCTAGGTCTGCTATGTTTGAGGGTGTTCCATTCTCTAGGTCTGCTATGTTTGAGGGTGTTCCATTCTCTAGGTCTGCTGTGTTTGAGGGTGTTCCATTCTCTAGGTCTGCTGTGTTTGAGGGTGTTCCATTCTCTAGGTCTGCTATGTTTGAGGGTGTTCCATTCTCTAGGTCTGCTATGTTTGAGGGTGTTCCATTCTCTAGGTCTGCTATGTTTGAGGGTGTTCCATTCTCTAGGTCTGCTATGTTTGAGCGTGTTCCATTCTCTAGGTCTGCTGTGTTTGAGGGTGTTCCATTCTCTAGGTCTGCTATGTTTGAGCGTGTTCCATTCTCTAGGTCTGCTGTGTTTGAGGGTGTTCCATTTTCTAGGTCTGCTGTGTTTGAGGGTGTTCTATTCTCTAGGTCTGCTATGTTTGAGGGTGTTCCATTCTCTAGGTCTGCTGTGTTTGAGGGTGTTCCATTCTCTAGGTCTACTGTGTTTGAGGGTGGTACATTCTCTAGGTCTGCTGTGTTTGAGGGTGTTCCATTCCCTAGGTCTGCTATGTTTGAGGGTGTTCCATTCTCTAGGTCTGCTATGTTTGAGGGTGTTCCATTCTCTAGGTCTGCTGTGTTTGAGGGTGTTCCATTCTCTAGGTCTGCTGTGTTTGAGGGTGTTCCATTCTCTAGGTCTGCTGTGTTTGAGGGTGTTCCATTCCCTAGGTCTGCTATGTTTGAGGGTGTTCCATTCTCTAGGTCTGCTGTGTTTGAGGGTGTTCCATTCTCTAGGTCTGCTGTGTTTGAGGGTGTTCCATTCTCTAGGTCTGCTATGTTTGAGGGTGTTCCATTCTCTAGGTCTGCTGTGTTTGAGGGTGTTCCATTCTCTAGGTCTGCTATGTTTGAGGGTGTTCCATTCTCTAGGTCTGCTATGTTTGAGGGTGTTCCATTCTCTAGGTCTGCTATGTTTGAGGGTGTTCCATTCTCTAGGTCTGCTGTGTTTGAGGGTGTTCCATTCTCTAGGTCTGCTGTGTTTGAGGGTGTTCCATTCTCTAGGTCTGCTATGTTTGAGGGTGTTCCATTCTCTAGGTCTGCTGTGTTTGAGGGTGTTTGCGTGTGTCTGCTGTCTTCCTATCTGCTTCTTCATACTCCAAGAATGCACCAGGATGTTTTGGGATATGTTGCCATGGTAATGGAGAGGTCCTTAGCTGTAGGTGTAGGTGGGCACAGTACATCCTGATTACAGTAAGCTAAGTGTGTGTGTGTGTGCTTGTGTGTGTGGTGGGGTACATGTATAAATATACATTATTACTGCATTCCCGAATGATCTCCTCTCTACAGGAAATCAGCCTGATCTCAGCTGAAGGAGAGTACCTAATTACATCAACATAAAGTAAACACACACACTTAGTCCTGTCAAATGGTAAGGAGGGTGTTTTCACTATGTGGTTAAGAGAGTGTTTGGACTGAGTCATGAGGACCCAGAGCAGATGAGCACTCTATAAAAGCCCATAGCCCACCTATTGCATAACTCTTGTACAGTTAAAACTTAAAGATTTGGATGTTCATAATCATATGTCTGTATGCCTGCCTGCCTGTCTGTCTGTCATGTGTGTTTAATCCAGTCTCTAGGACATTACCACATCCACGAGTTTTGAATCATTGCTTCCACACACACCAAAAAAAACTACATAGAGATTAAAATGAGGAAAGTCAATTATCCTCTATGGGTATAATCACGGAGTCTCACGGAATGTTTCTGCACATTTCCCAGAGAGAAAAGGAATTAGATGGAGAGAAAGAGAGACAAACACAGACAGAAGAGAAGAAATTCATCTTCCTCCTAATTGAAATGAAGTTCTGAGACTCGAGGCAGCGACTGAAGTTACGAAGCAGAAAATAAAGCTCCTAGTCTCTCGTTTAATCGGAAATTGAAATGGGATCTGTCATGTGCTCCCTCCCTCTCTTTCTCTCTCCGAGTGATCGTCCTCTTGTCCCCCGTGTGTGTACAGTATCCCGGCTTTCATTTCACCAGCTTCAAGAACTTCTTTGGTTTTTGTCTTCTGGAGCGTCGTTTTGACAAACCGACAATCCAAAAAGAGATCTGTTGTCTCTCCAAACTCCCCCTTTCTTCTTATCCAGACATCTCAGGGAAGGCAGGAGAAGTGGGGGGGTGGGGGTATCCATACCAACTTTTATACAGCCAGTCATTACTGCTCTTCACCTTCTTGATTTCCCAAAAGACACATACATGATGAATGAGAGAGAGAGAGAGAGAGGAGAATAGAGAGAAGAAGTCTGATAATACTGAAAGAAAGCTAACCTTTCAGTCACACTATATTTTGTAAGAACAAGAATATAGAGAGGAAACAACCTTTTAAGATCTTTTGAATCTCTACTGTTGCTTATTGATTTGTTGAACATCATTACATATGTTTTGATAGTCTGTGTGATGTGTGATGTTCCTGGGTGTGGTGTGTTTTTATGTGGTTCACATTTGTTTTGTGTGCGGAATTTGTATTTATTTGGGTGCGAGTGTGTGTTTGTGTGTGGTGTGTAGAGAAGTGGGGATTCATTTTCCCACACTGTAAAGTATAATGGGTCACGGAGAACATGACATAATTCAAAGAGAGAAGAGATCCAATGTTAAACAGGAATTCGGGATGGGTGGAGTGCAATTAATTTGGGATTAACCCTGAGGGTTGAGTCTACCCCCCCCCCTCCTCTGCTTCACGTCTCTTACTTAACTCCTTTTTCTTCTTCTTCTGTTGCTCTGTCTGCTGTGCGCTAAGGACTCTACACTTATGTCCCTCCTTGCTACCACGTAACACACTGAGAAGGAGAGCAAAGTACTTGCAAATTGATAAAACAGAAATAGAACGAGAAAGAGCACAACTGGAAACAAACCGCAAGAGACATAATGGAAGTGTACAGAGCTGAACGCACGAACAGAGAGGAAGCAGTATCGTGCATCTGTCTCCAGGGTTACGACTGTGACAGACGGAGAGATGGTGAGACAAAGTGAGAGATAGGGGGAGCAACATGAAGAGATATTAAGATGGATACACAGAGTGAGAGATAGAGGGATTGACTCACTCAGAAACCAGCAACAAGTCAAGTCATGATGCGGTGAGAATCTAAAGATGGACTGACTTCTGGCCTGTCTGCATGACCAAAACCCTGCTTCTGCCCATACAGACCACAGCATTGATTCAACTATCATTCTACACACACTCAAAACACATACACTCACTTACAAAGAAAGACATGAACATAGACATACTTACTCTCAAGCCAACCCACATCGCAGACAAAGTTTAACACACATATGCACGGTACACACGCACGCACGCACAGACACACACAGACACACCCACCCACACTATGGCCAAGCAGTGGGTCTGTGGAGGTTGTCGCTGCCCCGAGGCATGTTGTTTCCAGGGGATAGAGAGAGAGAACCAGTCAGCAGGCGATACAGAGCAGAAGAGAGGGATGAGGAGGAAGGATAGGAAGATGAAAAGAAGATCCATCCATTATTCATACTGGTAGTTTGTTTACAGTTGGTCGGTTTGCGTTAGTCAGTTTGGTCTTGTATGAGTGTGAGCCTGTCCACATATCTGGGTGTTCAGGGTTGTTTTGAGGGTCTGGGGCACCACTCTCTCCTGCTGGGATCTGCCTTATTAAACTATGCTCTCTCTTTCTGTTCTCTCCTCACCGGGCTGCGCTCTCTTTTCCTGTTGTCTCCTGCAGGCTGTGCTCTCTCTCCCTGCTCTCTCCTCTCCAGGCTCTGCTCTCTCTCTCTCCTCATGTTCTCTCCTGCAGATTGCTCTCTCTCTCTCTTCCTGCTCTCTCCTCACCAGTCTGCTCTCTCTCTCACTCTTCCTGCTCTCTCCTCACCAGTCTGCTCTCTCTCACTCTTCCTGCTCTCTCCTGCAGACTGCTCTCTCTCTCTCTCTCTCTCTCTCTTCCTGCTCTTTCCTCACCAGTCTGCTCTCTCTCTCACTCTTCCTGCTCTCTCCTGCAGACTGCTCTCTCTCTCTCTTCCTGCTCTGTCCTTACCAGTCTGCTCTCTCTCTCAGTCTTCCTGCTCTCTCCTGCAGACTGCTCTCTCTCTCTTCCTGCTCTGTCCTCACCAGTCTGCTCTCTCTCTCTCCTCCTGCTCTCTCCTCACCAGTCTGCTCTCTCTCTCCTCCTGCTCTGTCCTCACCAGTCTGCTCTCTCTCTCCTCCTGCTCTCTCCTCACCAGTCTGCTCTCTCTCTCACTCTTCCTTTCTCTCTCCTGCAGGCTGCTCTCTCTCTCTCTTCCTGCTCTCTCCTCACCAGTCTGCTCTCTCTCTCTCCTCCTGCTCTCTCCTCACCAGTCTGCTCTCTCTCTCCTCCTGCTCTGTCCTCACCAGTCTGCTCTCTCTCTCTCCTCCTGCTCTCTCCTCACCAGTCTGCTCTCTCTCTCACTCTTCCTTTTCTCTCCTGCAGGCTGCTCTCTCTCTCTCTTCCTGCTCTCTCCAGCAGGCTGTGTTCTCTCCTTCTGTGGTGCCCCTCTCTAAGCTCTGACTGCTAGCAGCCCTGGCACAGTCTGAACGGATCTCTGACCTCCAGCCAGACAGCAGCATGCCCACCATTATTTATAAGCATCTCTTGTTCCTTCTCACCCTCTCTCTCTTACCATCCATCTCTTTTTCTATATATCTCTTTCTGTGTTCGTCTCCCTCCCTCTTTCTACATATACTGTATGCAATATAAAGTATATTATTTGTATTCATATATATATATATATACATACACGTGTATACTTTCTCTCTCCTCTCAGCAGTGACAAGTATTTATTTCATGACTAATGGTCAAATGATTGAGGGGTATGCACGTGTGTGTATGCATGTGTGCATCTGCAAAATAGATGTTTCAGACAGCTGGATGAATGCATGGATGGATGGATGGATGGGAGGTTGGTTAGTTGATTAATATGGCAGTCACTGACAGCGTGTGCTGGTGTGTGTCACATGGTCCAGGCAATTTGTGTCTCCTCAGCAGGGTGTCTCTTTGCCTCACAGGAGGATGTCCACTCACACAACAGAGCATGAAAGACCCTGCTCACGAAAACACATCACACACAGGGCCCCCCCGTCACCGAGCCTGCCCGTCACACACACACGCACGCACGCACAAACACACACACACACACACATACACACACACACGCACACACACACACACACATGCGCATGAACCCATTTGATCCTGAAGCTTTGCATTTAACCCCTGATATGATCCTGCCATTGACACATATAGTTCAGAGTTCTCAAGGGGTCCTCTAACTCTTGAGGGATCTGGTACCCACCCAGCCCCCCCTCAAACACAAGCTTTTTAGTAGAACTACTCTACCGTCTGTTTCAATAGCAGGCAAACTAACAGCTGTTAGTTTAGAATATTGATCAGTTCATAGCCCCCGGTAGATTAACCTTTCTGACCCCCCCTATTGTTTACAAAGTGACAGTTCAGAACATCACATGAAGCTGAGTAGAAATGTTCTCAAAACGCTGCAGGTAGAAGCGTCAGTTAAAGTTGCATGGTCACATACAGGCACACTGAACACAGGGCTGCTTGTCTCCTTACTGTTTCCCATCAGGCCTGTGAATCACAGTGTCCTGTTTGAAAAGGAGAGCCAATTCAGCTTGCGCTGGTATCCAGAGAACAGCTCAACAGATATTTAAATTCATGCAGAACGAGTCAGTCTTAAATGAGTGTGTGAATCCTGCATATTGTAGCGTCAGCTCCTCGCTGAGAGACGACATTGAAATGACGAGGTGGGGATGGATAGGTGCTGATAACACTGTTATTCCACATTCACTGTCTACCTACCTTA
>CAEFZP010002290.1:0-32500 GCA_903064625.1 Mallotus villosus | reverse complement strand
TGATCCCAGCACCAGAGGGGTCAAGCCCTCTCTCCACCCCGCAGACTGATCCCAGCACCAGAGGGGTCAAGCCCTCTCTCACACCCGCAGACTGATCCCAGCACCAGAGGGGTCAAGCCCTCTCTCCACCCGCAGACTGATCCCAGCACCAGAGGGGTCAAGCCCTCTCTCCACCCCGCAGACTGATCCCAGCACCAGAGGGGTCAAGCCCTCTCTCCACCCACGCAGACTGATCCCAGCACCAGAGGGGTCAAGCCCTCTCTCCACCCCGCAGACTGATCCCAGCACCAGAGGGGGTCAAGCCCTCTCTCCACCCCGCAGACTGATCCCAGCACCAGAGGGGTCAAGCCCTCTCTCCACCCCGCAGACTGATCCCAGCACCAGAGGGGTCAAGCCCTCTCTCCACCCCGCAGACTGATCCCAGCACCAGAGGGGTCAAGCCCTCTCTCCACCCCGCAGACTGATCCCAGCACCAGAGGGGTCAAGCCCTCTCTCCACCCCGCAGACTGATCCCAGCACCAGAGGGGTCAAGCCCTCTCTCCACCCCGCAGACTGATCCCAGCACCAGAGGGGTCAAGCCCTCTCTCCACCCCGCAGACTGATCCCAGCACCAGAGGGGTCAAGCCCTCTCTCCACCCCGCAGACTGATCCCAGCACCAGGGTCAGACCTCTGGACCCATGAACAGAAGAGCCCCACAAAGAGGCAGCCAGAAAGGGGAGAGAGGATCAGCCCTCCACAGCACCAGCCCTCCCTGGTATCTGTGGTGAAGCCGCTGGATCTGCACGCTGTGTGATGTCTGTGATATGAGGCTGAGCCCGGGAGGACGTCATCAGCCAGGCTCGTAGCTTTGTGTTGCTGCAGCCAGGGAGATTAATTACAGGACAACAACACTCTTTGACATGGAGATGTGGGACTGTGATAGACTTGCACGCCGGCACTCTGGTATACAGATACAGGCTGGAATTCCAATGACAGCCACACACATACATACACTCCCAGGTCAATCTGAAACAGCATAGCTCGGGAATCAATGAAAACAGGATTGTTACATCGGTCCACCAGGAAACACCATTAGTCTATGTGCTGGCAAGTATTGTATCTCTGTTTGGCGGACACACTATGTGTGTGTGTGTGTGTGTGTGTGTGTGTGTGTGTGTGTGTGTTGTGTGTGATGTGTAGTGTAGTGGTGTATGTGTGTGTGTGTGTAGTGTGTTGTGTATGTGTATGTGTGTGTGTGTGTGTGTGTGTGTGTGTGTGGTGTGTGTGTGTGTGTGTGTGTATTGTGATTGTGTATGTGTGTGATGATGATGCTTTGATGTGGGGAATCAAATATACTCTCTAATCAGACATCAAAGCATTTCCTGAGAACTGCTTAAGTGATTTACAGTTACACAACACAGAACCTCTCACTCGAATCTCTCCTCTCTTTAAAGATCATTGATGTATTATATTTATCATTCCTATTTCCTATTGTCTCAGCATGTTCCGTAAATGTTTTTGAATAAAATTCACAGTACTGCCAAACTGAATAGCATCTAATTGAATAGCATCCAATTGCTATAAACAACTGACATCCAATTTGGTCGTTGGCTGAAGAATAATAAGTGGATTTATAATTCGTTCTCATGAAAGACAACTTCCTGGCCTGTCAGTCAGTCACTTCCTGGGGTCAAAGTAACCAAGGTTACGCTTTGGCCTACAGCCTGACATTCAGTGGATTCCATTAGCATCTTAGCCTGCGAGGGGCCAACAAAGTGCGCTGCGTCAGGTCAGTTTGACTTGTTTAATGAGCTAACTGTGGCTTACTCGAGTGAGTCTACATTCTCTGGCCCAGGCTAACGGATAACCTATCTCCAACTTCCTGGTATTTCAAGGAGAATTGAAAGGGAGGGTAATATAAATAAGCTACTTAGTTGCTGAATAGCTAGCAGTGTCCTATCAACAGTTTATGTGGCTATGTGCTGTTGGTTTCAACATGACTTGCAAAATAACATTCAAAACAAGACAGTTGTACAGTACATACACCATGTTTAGGCGGGTAGTAAACTGACTTCAGTTGCATTGCAGCAGAGTCCCAGTAACCCACGTCGTGTTGAAGTGCAGACTGGTTGTGTTGTGTTGAAGTGCAGGCTGGTTGTGTTGTGTTGAAGTGCAGATTGGTTGTGTTGTGTTGTAGTGCAGGTGGTGTGTTGAAGTGCAGACTGGTTGTGTTGTGTTGAAGTGCAGACTGGTTGTGTTGTGTTGAGTGCAGGCTGGTTGTGTTGTGTTGAAGTGCAGATTGGTGTGTTGTGTTGTAGTGCAGGCTGGTTGGTGTTGTGTTGAAGTGCAGACTGGTTGTTTGTGTTGAAGTCCAGACTGGTTGTGTTGTGTTGAAGTGCAGGCTGGCTGTGTTGTGTGAAGTGCAGACTGGTTGTGTTGTGTTGAAGTGCGACTGGTTGTGTGTTGAAGTGCAGCTGGTTGTGTTGTTTGAAGTGCAGGCTGGTTGTGTTGTGTTGAAGTGCAGGCTGGTTGTGTTGTGTTGAAGTGCAGGCTGGTTGTGTTGTGTTGAAGTGCAGGCTGGTTGTGTTGTGTTGAAGTGCAGTGGTGTGTTGGTTGATTGCAGCTGGTTGTTGTGTTGAAGTGCAGACTGGTTGTGTTGTGTTGAAGTGCAGACTGGTTGTGTTGTGTTGAAGTGAGGCTGGTTGTGTTGTGTGAAGTGCAGACTGGTGTGTTTGTGTGAAGTGCAGACTGGTTGTGTTGTTGAAGTGCAGGCTGGTTGTGTTGTGTTGAAGTGCAGACTGGTTGTGTTGTGTTGAGTGCAGGCTGGTTGTGTTGTGTTGAAGTGCAGGCTGGTTTGTGGTTGTGTTGAAGTGCAGGCTGGTTGTGTTTGTGTTGAAGTGCAGGCTGGTTGTGTTGTGTTGAAGTGCAGACTGGTTGTGTTGTGTTGAAGTGCAGGCTGGTTGTGTTGTGTTGAAGTGCAGACTGGTTGTGTTGTGTTGAAGTGCAGGCTGGTTGTGTTGTGTAATGTGCAGACTGGTTGTGTTGTGTTGAAGTGCAGGCTGGTTGTGTTGTGTTGAAGTGCAGACTGGTTGTGTTGTGTTGAAGTGCAGGCTGGTTGTGTTGATCCAGGGGGACAGCTGGGGAGAAGCTACAGCAGGAGACTGAGCAGAGTGTGACTGGTCTCCAGGTGGAAGTCATCCTGCTCTGGTCCACCAGGCAGTGAAGGAGGAGTGGTACCGTGGTTGGACCTGTGCTGCACTGGGTCGTTCCATCAGTTGTGTGACAGGTCAAACAGCATCGCTTCGTCACAGCTCGTGTGGAATGTTGACTTTGTCAAATGTTTCTTGTGCGAATGTTTGATGTTTAATGTTGGCTTATTCATTTCCTTGGGTTCTGTGTGTGTACTTATGCAAGTGTGTGTGTGCATGTGTGCCTATGTGTGGTCATTATGTATGTGTGTGTGTGTGCGTCTGTGTGATTTTAGACTGTGTGTGTGTGTATGTGCGTGCGTGAGAGTGTGTGTGAGAGTGTGTGTGTACACCACAGGCCTGGTGACTGGGGGTCTGCCCACCCTCGACAGCCACTGTGATGATGATGAAGATGATGATCTCTCAGCACGAGCTGGAAAGAGAGAGTCTCGGCTGCAGACTTCAAACTGCGTTCCTCTCCAGCCAAGCCTGTAGCCTTCTCCCTCCCTCCGCTCAAGAACGGCTCATTTGGAGAAAGTGGTCCACTACCGCTGCGCCTGCTTCTCACCAGGGGAACAAGAGAGCGTCTCATAAGCTCTGACAGATGAATTCAACCCCCCTTTTCTTTGCGCTGTTTGCTTAAACAAAGAGATTAGAAGATTAACTGCTCATAATGCCAGATTGTCTGAACTCACTTAAGGCAGAGAGTAATGGGGGTAGGGTGGATTTTGGAAGATTTAGGTGACTAACAGATATTGGAAGTCAAAGTATTGCGTCGTTTGTGTGGCAGCATGTGCTTGCGAGTGTGTGTATGGGTGTGTGTGCGTGCGTGTGTGTGTTTGTTCATTGAGGATTATTAAAAAAATGGGCAGACAGATTAGCCTGAAGGCTTCATGCTTGCATGCATTCAGTTGCACACACACACACACATACACACACACACGCACACGCACACACACACACACACCCATACACACACACACACACACACACACCACACACACACACACAGAGGAGGAATAGAGATGATTCAGCCTGCTGCTTACTGAGCCGTTGTCACTGTCACAGTAGTGTAATACTGCACAGTCATGCATTCCAGCTGTCCATCTCTCTCTCCATCTCTCTCACTTTATTTTTTTCTCTCTGTGTCTCTTACTTATTGTGTCTCTCAATCCAAGCTTCCCTTTCCCCCTGTCTCTCAGTATGTTCCCTCAGTTTTTCTTGCTAACTTTCCTCTTTCCTCTTTTCCCTTTCTGTCAGGTAGCTCTCTCTCTCTCTCTCTCTCTCTCTCTATATATATATATATATATATATGTATTTTCTCTCTAATACACTCTCATTGTTACTGGGTAAAGTGTTAAAGGACAGGAGTGTGCATGTTCAGTATGTTCAGCCCTCCTGCAGTGTTTTCAATCTGTTCATAGTTGTATAACAAATGATGTGACCAGTGACCACTACCCTGGAAACAACATTCACAGTCTGTATCACATGACAGGATGGCTCTTGCTGTGGACTTTTCAATTCTGATAAAACCCAACAAGAAAACAAATTATTCTGTTCTGTATTCAAAGTGATTAGCACTATCAAAGAGCCACACCGCTGTGATATTTGTTCTACAAATCCACCAACCCAGCATCACTGAATAACCTTTTATTTTAACATTTGATTTAGAAGCTTTATTTTAAGGTTAGAGTTTTTGAAAGAAAAAAGTTAGTATGGCAAGAAGTCACTGGCTCGCTGAGAATGTGCAGGTTGGAGTGCTTTTATGATCAAAATATTCATCAGAATTCTAACTAAAGAATCAGAAACATGAGAACTGAAATACTGAAATACTAAATAATAAGATGAATGATCGAGGTTGTCTTCCTCTTCCAACGGGTTGGGGAGAGTTCACAGAGTTTGCTTCCTGCCAGTGAAGACTGAGAGCTGTCTGTGCGTCTGGCTGACACCTTGGTACACACCTGGCCTGCAGGAAAGCTAAGGAGGTTTAGGGCATTGTCTGTCTGTGTGGTGTTGGGTATTAATGTGGTCAGGTGACTGGCCTAGCCAGACTGACGGACCACACACACACACACACACACACACACCACACACACACACACACACACACACACACACACACACACACACACCCACACACACACACACACACACACACTAAGGCTGCTTGTGTGCCTCATCCTTTTAGTGACTCCCTGCATGACTGTTTTCCACAGACCCATTCATAGTCTGAGGTTTTCACACACACACACCTGTGTTTGCATGCATACACACACATATATGCACAAGCACAAACTCACATACGCACATGCAAAATATCACCAACACACCCACAAGTAAATGCACTGGACACACAAATACGCAAACTCGAATGTACAAAGCAATGCATGCACACACACACACCCACACACAAGATGTACCTCAAAACCCTATCAAACCTACCTATTTCTGTCTTATACAATCCACTTACCTACCCCCAGTGTGAGCAAGTCAGTGTTCTCCATAGATGTAGTAGACCGAGTAACCTGTGTCTACATTACCTGCTGAGGCACATTTTCAGTCCAATTATCACTACTCACAAAGCTCAACAATAAAAAACATGTACATTTTAAAACAAAACATTGTTAGGAAGAAGATCCTCTTTAAGAATATTGTTAGTATTCAAGAGATCAATACTGCAATATTCCACGTTTACAGAATTATTGTGGACAGCCAATATCAATCTAAAAGGGTTGGCTTGTGCAAAGACAAGGGGAGAGGAGGTAGAGGGGAGGCATAGAGGGAGGGGAGGGGAGGGGAGGGGAGGGGGAGGAGGGAGGGGAGGGGAGGCGTAGGGGAGAGGGGGAGGTAGGGGAGGGGAGCGTAGGGGAGGGAAGGGAAGGCGGAGGGGAGGGAAGGGAAGGCGGAGGGGAGGGGGAGTTGTTGGTTCAGAGAAGTATACAGGCAGCAAAAAGACACAAGGGACCTTGATCCTTGACCTACTCTCCAGAAGGAAGAGACAAGAGACCTCTTCACATTAGTCACACACACACAGACACACACAACTCTCTGACACAAACACACACAGGCGCATGCACACACACACAGGCGCATGCACACACACGTACACACACACCCTTACACAGACACACACCTGCCACCATGGAAGACTTGTCTGTGTTTACCAGACAGTGTTTGCCCATGCTGCTGAACAGACTTCCACCTGTTGTTGCACCTGCAACTGAAGCAGTGGAGCGGGGGTGCTTCCCTCCCCCTCCCCTTCACTCTCACACGCTTCCCCCCTACTCTGCTCCATTTCTCTCAGTCCCCCCATTATCCTCTCTCCCTCCCTCTCTCTCCATTCATCCGCAATCCCTCCTTGCCTTCATGTTCCGTCTTCCATCGCCTGCATCCTCCCTCTCCTCCGTACTACTCTCCTTCCCTCCTTCTTTCCCTCTCTCTCTCTCTCTCTCTCCTCTTTCCTGTCTTCACCTTCAGGCCTCTCTACAGCAGACAGATGGCTCAACTATACACCTGAAAATGAGAAAGACAGATTGAAAGAGTGTGAATGTGTGTGTGTTAGTGTGAGAGAGAGAAAGAGAGAGAGAGATCACATTGCTTTTTACGTAAGATGGAAGTCTCCAGCCTGTAAATACTAACAGTATAAAGTCATTAATGAAAAAACAGATGGTAACTTTTGCATCAGATGTTCCATGTTCCATTCACTGTGACGGAAATGAAATATATATAGTAATGATTAGTTGAGAATAAAATTGAAATGTTTCTTTAACTGATGCTTTTCATTTGCTATTTCTCAATGTTGTCTCTACAGAAGGCCTTAGAGGACATTTAAAGGAGCCTTGGTTTATATCAGCTTCTGTTGTAATGAGACTGTTTATGTGCTGATTGTTCTAGATAGCAGGACGGGTGGTGGTGGTGTTGTGTGTGTGTGGTGTGGTGCAAGTGAAAGATAGAGCAAGTAAGTGCATGTGTGTGAACGCGCGTGTTTGTCCGTGTGTCTGCATAGGCGTGTGAGTGTGTGCCGGGGAACAGAGAAAGGGGGGTAAAGCAAACAGTGACAAGGCTCATTACCAGGAAAATCTCGGCCACGCTAGCGAATCCTGGCTGTCCAGAGCGCTGCCAGAGTTCCTAATTACGCATCGTAAGTGGCGTCTCGCAAAAGTAATAACCCTCGCTTTCTGCATATGCAAATATGACAGACCTGATCATCAGATTTTATATCTCAAAGCACTAATTGTTATTGTAAAACTGCCGAACCCAAGGGCAAACACATAACAACGCGCTAACCGCTTTTACATTTCAATACATTTTTATGATTGTTCCTTCCAAACAGAACGGCTTGGCTGAATGTCAGAAATAATGTACTACGTAACTATTGTCTGACATTGCATCATTAAAGTGGTACGAGTGAGTGTGTGTGTGTGTGTGTGTGTGTGTGTGTGTGTGTGTGTGTGTGTGTTAAGCTAGCTTTTACTAATTGGCCTGATGAAGTGATGAGGGCAGAAGAGCACAGTCGCAGCAGTAGTGAGCTTGGACATGAAAGAACAAACTTGAGAATGTCCGACCCGGGCCTGGTCATGTGTAGGACGTTCTTTATGGGAACAACTGCAGAGAAACATCCACATGACTGCAGAAATTAATGCAGAGGAACTTTCCCAGAGTTTTATAATCCTCTACGTTTTATACTCTACAGAAAGATATATAAAGAGAGAGAGAGAGAAGGTGAAGAGGAGCCAGAGAAAAGGAGACGGAGAGACAGAGAGAGGTTGACAGTGAAAGAGAAAGAGAGGGCAAGAGAAAGAGATATTGAGGAGCTGATCCCGTTCTAATGGGGTTCAGTGAACCAGCTTTAGAGAAAGCAGTAGTCTTCCCAGTGTGTTCTCCAGCAGAGCCTGACTATGCACCCTCTAATACCTCGATGGCTTTGCTCTCAATAGCTGGGCTATTAAAGGGAATTACACCTGGTAGACCAGGGCTCATACACTGAGATCTGCACTCATACAGACTCATCTCAAAACGACCAAGTGTGTGTTCACGGACAACTACGTGTCTGAGAATGGTGTCCGCCATTTTTAAGCATTGAGAGGAAAAGTGACTCACTTTTAATTAATAGATTGGAAGAAAAAAAACACACAAATAAACAAATGCCTTTCACCAGCCAGACAGCATTCATACATTATCAGTGCATGGGAATTTGTCTGTGTGTTTGTGCGTGACATCCCTGCAATCAACTTGCACCTGTTTGTTTGTTTGTGAGTGCCACAGTGTGTACGGCACGCGTGTGTTTGTATGCAGAGTGTGTCTGTCTGCTGCTGTCTCTGCTCTCCCTTCCAGAGAGACATTCTCTCGCTGCTCAGTTACCCCATGGCCCAGCTTATAGACTGTCCCATATTTACTGATACAGAACCTGTCTTCTGCATACAAATGTGAACCTGCAGGGCGGTGTCGGTTCCATCAAGCCCTGTGCTGCTCCCCCCAACCACCAGGAAACACAGGAGACTACAATAACCCTAAGATGCCGGGCTTATCATGTCTGAATGAAGCTCAGCTCGTTAGAGGGGTGGAGGCAGGGGCACAATGCATAGCATTAATACACAAATAGATACAACCAACAGCAAGACCACTGTTTGTCATTCCTGAACCTAACTAGTGCTCGAGGGAGGTTTCCTTTGTTGACGGTTAAAGGAAATATGATGAGTGGACAGGCAGACAAGCAAGTTGATAGGTAGACAGACAGACAGGTAGGTAGGTAGACAGAAGTGGACAGACAGACAGACAGACAGTCAGACAGACAGGGCAGACAAGCAGACAGGAAGGCACACAGTCATGTTTTCACTGGTGATAAATTAGCTGCAGGCTTTAGGCTGTCCACAGGGTCCAGTGAGCAGCACATAGACAGCGACACACCCTCTCTGCATCATAGCACTTCACGGCCCGCTGCATCTACACATTGTTATTTGCCAACAAGTCCAATTGGTACTCGTCCAGGACAATATTGAGTGCATTCCTTCTCCTTTTTCCATCTGTTTGATCAGACAATTTGACATCTCCCTGGTGGGTCCCTGGATGGAGGTATAGATACCAGGATAATGAACTCATTCTCTCCTTCTCTCCCAGCCCTCAGCTTGCGTATCTCTCTCTCTCTCTCTCCTTCTCTCCCAGCCCTCAGCTTGCGTATCTCTCTCTCTCTCTCTCTCTCTCTCTCTCTCTCTCTTCTCTCCCAGCCCTCAGCTTGCGTATCTCTCTCTCTCTCCTTCTCTCCCAGCCCTCAGCTTGCGTATCTCTCTCTCTCTCTCTCTCTCTCTCTCCTTCTCTCCCAGCCCTCAGCTTACGTATCTCTCTCTCTCTCTCTCTCTCTCTCTCATCTCGTCTCCTTCTCTCCCAGCCCTCAGCTTGCGTCTCTCTCTCTCTCTCTTTCTCTCCTTCTCTCCCAGCCCTCACCTTGCGTATCTCTCTCTCTCTCTCTTTGTCCCTCCCAGTCTCTCTGTCTTTCTTACATTCTTTCTTTCCTTTGCTTTGGTTCTCTCTTTTTCTCTCTTTCTCTCTGTCTCTCTCTCTAGTCTCTTTGTTAATATATGCAGGTAGCCAATCACGTGAGTGAACAGGGATGTGGTGTTGATTTGATCCCAGAGACAGAGAAGTCAGATATATATCGAATTGAAATTTGCTTGTGCAAGACCAGAGAGCAATAGAACGACAGAACAGACCACCGCAGGCTCCGCACTGGAATGAGAGAGTGATCAATAGCGGTTAAACAGCTGAATGTGAGGCAGTTTACTGTAACTGCTTGTTCATGTCTCTGGTATTTCTCAGATCCCCCTCCCTCCCTCCTCACATACACACACATACTGTACATTCATACACACACACACACACACACATCTGTGCACACACCTGATCCAGATTCAGGATCAGATTCAGGTTCAGGTTCTGGTTCAAGTTCAGATTACTTAATTTGTACCCATGATGAAATATTTTTTTCAATATGTAATACAAGGCATCTATCTTCACACATGTTAGACAAATGGTACTGTCCATGGTGCTGAAATTGTGTCTGTTTCAGTTTTACAACACATTTTCCGTGCAACAGCATCATCAGCAACCAATTAATTTTCCGTTCTTTCAAAATGATTTTAAATTATAATTTGTTGAGTTGCCTGGGTCATGGGAGAGAGAGTGAGAGAGAGCGAGAGAGCGAGAGAGCGAGAGAGCGAGAGAGCGAGAGAGCGAGAGAGCGAGAGAGCGAGAGAGCGCGAGAAAGAGAGAGAGAGAGAGATATTGATCATATCGCATAGTAATGATTCTCATCTCTTAAGTTTATTATCTTATCTTAATAAAATACTTTGAATACTACTTTGAAACTCAAGCCTGAGACTCATAAATACTGTGTGTCCGTATGTGCTTGTGTGTGTGTTTGTGCTTCTGTCTTTCTGGCTGAGTGATTTGACTCTTGTTATTGTTTCCTCCAACGATATAAGTGATGAACGGAGAATTAGTTGGACCGAGATCACGTGGGTCGGTGTCCCCCCGAGGATTCCCTCGGCTGAAGGCCGCACCCCCACGAGCGCGGCGCGGCGCTGTCCAGCACCCGGTGCTGTTGCTGTCAGGAAGAGCGAATGGGGGGCGCGCGCACTCGAGCTCGAGCTGTAAGAGGCTTCTCAGGAGGGCACACAGACCGTTACCAGAGCAGAGAGAAGACGGAGTACAAGAGCGAAAGTTCTACAGCAAAAGGTCTCAGCTATGAGTGACACCACGGCAAAGACCAGCTTCCTGGAAATCTGGTGAGAGTTTTAGACGATAAAGAATCGATGTTTGACATGGTTGAGTGTACTATAGTGATATAATGTGAAGAACCACTTAGTGTGGTGTAAGTGACGACAGCCATGATTTGGGCTCTTACTATATATTTGTTTGTGTCATCTGTACTTGGAAATAAAACCGACGAACGGATTCCGTTCTTTCACGGACATGTATTCGAGAACTCGGCTCCGGGATCGAAGGTGAACGGGCTAAGTATCCCGGTGAAGCGGATTGACGCTCAAAGATGGTGCTCCAACGCGGGCATGCATTTTAAACTCCTGGGGGACGGAAGCGAGGATTTCCGCGTCTTTGCGCACCACAAACGTGGAAATGTCTTACTCAAAACCTCCGGGATCCTGGACCGAGAAGCGCGCTCCGAGTATCTTTTGAGTCTGAAATTATGTTGCCAGAGCTGCACTGTGGCGGACTCTGTTGTCGCTGAAGTTGCGTCCATGAGAGTAGACGTGCTGGACACCAACGATCACGAACCGACCTTCCGGGATGTTGATATCAAACTTAGCTTAGACGACGCAACACCACTACGCTCGGTGGTTTACAAAGTAACGGCGGAGGATACGGACAGCGGAAAGAATGGTGAACTGATCTACTATGCCCTACCGAGAAACGGCAGTTTCTATGTAGTTCCTAAAACCGGAGATGTACTTCTTGTGGACTCTATATTGGGACTCGCGTCCCCCATAAAGTTCAATGTTTTTGCTCGAGACCACGGTTGGCCCTCGCGGACCAGTCAGAGTATAGAAATTGAGATACATCCCCGTCAGTGGCCAGCCGTTGCCTCTCAATCCCATCTAAGGGAACCGGGCACCGGACTTCCGAGAAAGTCGAGATCCGTGCTTGAGTCAGACAACGCTGTTGTGATAAACGTCTCCGAGGATGCCAGTATCGGTTCGGTTGTGATGAACTTGAATCCGGTGAGATTTCAATCTGCTAGTTTTGAACTAATGTATCCGGACGCGGAGAGTTCGCCGGTCACCGTGAGTCGGGACGGGGGAGATATAGTTATTTCCCGGCGCCTGGACCGGGAAACGGACCCTCTTGTGGAGATTACCATCAAAATCCAAGATAAAAGAGGTGAGATCAGACTATTTCGTTTTTCACACCAAGCACCCACATAAATAGAATGATATTTGTCCAACCCTATGTGTATGGTACACCTCTATGTCTTTCTTGGCTGTGGAGAATGAGGCTGAATGCGTGTTTAGGGAAACAGTCATATTTAGCCTATAAAACCACCTCTAGAACCAGTTCCTTGTCCTCGCACAACCAGGCCTAAAGAGCCATATACCCGCGAGGCACGCGCAGAAAGCAGGAAGATAACTGGGCAGTGGGGACCCAAAATGTTATTAGAAAATAAACGGTCTCACATATTTCTTGTTTTCAACCAGGTGAAACGATGAGAGCCTCATTTGCATAACGAATACAGTTGCCACGGGTATGCTTACCTGCTAACTTGCCAGTGCGCCAGCTAATTATACAGACGTTTTCAATTCAGACAGGAGGCGCACTTCGTAGCTGTGGGTAGATAATCGCATGCTTGGAGGCTGCCGCTGCTTTAACTGCGCACACGGTCTAATTGGCGTGTGTGTGTGTGCGCCGTGTACCCTATACCAAGCCGTGGATCTGAGTTTAGACTCAGCGGTGCTGTGCGTCATGAAGATGAGACAAGTTACGTGCAGACTTAATGAAGAAAAAAACGGATGGACTTCAGTGATGAAATGCACATAGTTTGACCTTCAATTGTAATAGCCTGTGGTTTAATGCCGTAGGTCCACTGTGGAAGATATATATAAGCTACTCCTTATCAACATAGGACCTAACATAGGACCTACATTTTAATTGTATATATTCTAGTATACTTTCTAAGCACATAGTTACTCAGTTACAGTGCCGGTGCTTGCTGCGGGCCAGGTGGGGCTCTAAGAGCTGTGTTTCCAGCTGTTCAGGAGTCAGGAGTGATGCGCGAGGAAACACAGTTGCCACATTGCTGCCGATCACTCAACCGACAACAATGGGCGGAGGGGAAACGCATTAGTGTGCGTCAACGGCAGCCTCGTGCTCTTCTCTGCCCTTTATTTGAATGTGCATTACAGACTGATGGCATGTCATTCCATTACTGACACCGTAGACAAGGATTCCCCACTGTTTCTTGTTAGTGTTGCCTAATCCTGCATGCAATCTCCGTGGGGATTGTTCAAATCTAAACCGTTTATTAGCAACGGCGGCAGTAGGCCTAAAGCCTATATACATTTATGGAGCGACTAAATACTTCGATTTGATTTAATAGTCAGATGGCCGTCATGCAGACAACCTACATTTCCGGCCTTGTCTTGTGCTGGCGCAGTTAGCCCTGCAGCCTGCGCGAGGCAGTGGGAATGTGGTCCGAGTCTTAATCCTTTCTGAGTGGAGATCCCGCTCGACCTTGCTCCATCTGCTCGCATTATCCGTGTAATCCCATCTCATTCACTTTCTCATTCCGGGGATTTGGAGTGGCAGCACAGTTTTGTCGGGGAGCTTGAGCGTTTCTTCGAGGGATAAAGAGAGACACGGAGAGTAGGCCGGCAGAGACAAGTCCCTCGTTAACGCTCTCCATGAACACTTTCCCACACGCAGCCTGGGTCTCCGTGCTGCTGCTCCGTGCTGCTGCTCCGCGTGCTGCTGCGTTGGTGGGTCGCTTGGGTACCGTGACCAATGTGTGCTGTCTGTCAGGCCTTGTGACTTCAGGATTTTCCTTCAGATCCGATGTTGGTGCTGTTTCCATCAGTCTTGGATGTCAGAATTGCGTGTGCGTGTGTGCGCATGAACATTGCATGCCTGTTAAGAAAGGACAATAATGGTCAGATGGAAAGAGGAAGCTAGTGTGTGTGTGTGTGGTGTGTGTGTGTGTGTGTGTGTGTGTGTGTGGGCGTGTAGCAAACTGAGTTTTGTCGGAGACCAGAGAATCCGATTAATTAGGAAAAACAGCTGGCTTTAGCATTTAATCAAGTATAAGAAGTGTGCTAGTTGACTCTACTTTCGACACCCTCTCTCCCACTCACTGCACACATTCAATGTGCACACTCAAACCCAAATAGGTGCTAGCATGACACCAACTGCACCTGCGGACATCCTCAAGAATGAGAATGTTGGCGTCGTTCTCACGTGTGTGTGAAGCGTTGTCGCGCTGGTCGTCGGGGATCCCCTGAGTGAGCTGGCAGAAGGGAGAGGAGGAGGAGAGGAGGAGGAGAGAAGGAGAGGAATAGGAGAGGAGGAGGAGGAGCCTCAGCACTTCTCTTCCTCAGTTTGTGGCATCAAACAGAAGCTGCTGATATTTGTTTCTTCAAACAGCATAAATGGCTATATTTTAACAGTACACAGCAGAGATATTCACAGGCACACTGAGGCACGCGCGCGCACACCTCTCTCATACCTAGGCACCCCTCTCTGTAGTTACCTTTCACTAGCTCTACCCTACAGTACGTTATGCATTCTCCTCTCTATTCCTGTTACAGTAAACATGCAGTAGTGAGTATAGAATGTCTGTTCAGTCAAAGTTGATATTCACCTGAGGGTACTCTGAGCTTGTGTCCCTGGCATTGGGGAGTTATGCTCTAAGCTTTGCTCATCTCGTCTTGGGATTTGGGATTTGGCCTCAGAGCTGAGCTAGTATTGCTGGGATTTGGGGAGTTGCACTGTGAGCTTGCCTTGTATTCCTGGATTGGGGAGTTGGACTCAGAGTCTGTGTTGTAGTCCTGGGATTGGGGAGTGATTCTCTGTCAGACCAGACGGTCTGCTCTGTGGATGGATATGGACTTGGAGGGTAGAGAGAGTCACCAGCTGGCCTGGGGGGAAATAGCCTTCTCAGGTGAACCAGTCTCTGCTTTCCATCAGCTGCCCTCCAGGGACAAACTCTGTCTATTATCTGGATTGAGGGAGGGAAAGGGGGGGCTTGAGAATCCCTGTAGTTATCTATCTGTCTCACCCAATCTCACACTCACTTACTCACTCTTTCTCTCTCTCCCCTCCATTTAACCTCTCTCTCTCCCCCCTCTCTATCTTTATCTGCCTTATCTTGCCCCCTCGCTCCATTTTGCTCACTGCCATGCTAACTCTTGTATCTTGTGCTGTCTCCCCGTCTCTTATATAATGAAGCCCCCCCCACCGTGTTAGCCCCCTCTCCCCAGATAAAGCATATACACCCCACAGAAATGGGCTCCTCTCTCTCTCCTTTTTCACTCCCCTCCCCCTTACTTTATCCCTCCCTCTCCCCTTCTTTCCATCTCTTCCAATCTTAGAGGCAAAGCCTGCCGTCCTAATTGCTCAGAGGGTCTGGGTTACATGGAGATGTGGAGGATATTTGGCAGTGCGTTGCCAGGCCCACAGGCAGCGTTTGATTGGTCTGTCTTAAATCGCTGCACCGGGATCAATTACATGTGTGTCGTCCGGGGTGAGAGCACACGTGTTCAGATCAAACATACATCTGCCGCCGGACAGACCTCTCTGTGTAAATACGACCCTGCAAGACTTGTGTTTAACCCTGCATCCCCAGGGTCAAATACCCACTCTCACCTCTCTATTTCACTCTCTTGTCGCTCTCTCTCTCTTCTTCTATCTCTCAATCTCTCTGTCGCTCTCTCTTTTCTACTTCTCTCTCTCATGGACCAATGCTGTCATTCTCACCCTCACAGACAGTCCACACCCTGACCCTCCCCCTCAAACTGAACAGACTGTATACACCCTCCTGCTCTCTCTCTCTCTCTCCTCTCTCTCTCTCTCCTCTCTCTCTCTCTCTCCTCTCTCTCCTCTCTCTCTCTCTCTCTCTCTCTCTCCTCTCATCTCTCTCTCTCTCTCTCTCTGTCAATGTCTTGCAATGTCCTGCAATGCATTTTAAGTTTCCCCCCAGTATTTTTTCTTCAAGTCAGTAGACAGAGAAAGGGAGAGTGCGGAGGAGATGCAGCGTAAGGATTGATGATGACATGTCTGCTCTCCTCATACACTCTCTCCATCCCTCTATCCTCTTTCACACCCCGATACACTGTGAAACGTCAATGGTTGTACTGTCAATAGACAAACAGCGTGGGGTGAAAGCAGAGAGCCAAGGCGCAGCGCGAGGAGCGCGGCGGAGGCGCGAGCGCGGGCGGCGCGAGCGCGAACGTCGCGCGCGAGCGAGAGGAGAGAAGAGATAGAGAGGTAGAGAGAGAGAGCAGAGGAGGTGGGGAGAGAGAGTTAGACAGAGAGAGAAGAGAGGGTAGAGATAAAAGCGAAGAGAGAGAAGAGACACCTAATCGCTCTACTCGGGCACTGCTGTTGTAGGAATGTCTGAGTGTGTTGGTTCTCTTGTCATAAACCATGCAGTACTGCAAAGAAAACGACCAATTCATACGACACACACACCCACAGCACAGAAACACACACGTATGGTCAAGCTCTGAACTGACAGCCGGTCAATCATGCAGACCATAAAACAGCCTAGATCAGACATCACAGAGACACACTCTGGATGATAACATTGTCTTATCTCGTGTCCTCTTTGTTATATTTGGTTGTTTTTGTTTATTTCAGACACACACAATAAATGCAACAGGAAATAATCTATGTGTATGTTCCCATTGCCCTGAGACCCTCTCCCACTCGGACTCCCCTCCTTCAGAGATGAGGGTGGTAGTCAGCTCTATCTAAAACTGTGGTTGTGTGTGTTGTGGTGCCTGGTGTGTGGAGAGAGAGTTTTTATGTACTGTCTAGCATTAGTGATGCATATGTTCGTTGCAGCATGGCATTGGGTGTCATTGTGTTGTTGTGGTCTGTCGAATGGAGGTGTCTAGGTGTAGGTGTGTGGTGTGTGAGATGAGTCTGATGACTTGATCTGTCTGGTACTGCTGAGGAATCACAACGGTGTTTACTGAGGCTGAGCTTGATCATCAAAGGAGGATGGTGGATGAAACAAGTTAAAATGAGAGAAAATAATAGAGCGCAGCCAGTATGCGCGTGTAGAAGAGAGAGCGGTGAACAGAGAGGGAGATAGGAGAGAGAGAGAGAGATGAGAGAAAGCGAGAGAGAGGGGAGAGAGAAAAAAGAGAGACGAGAAAACACAAAAAACAGAGGACGAACGCGATAGCCAAAGGGAGAGAGATAGACGAGCTAGATCATAGCGAGAGAGAAAAATTATGACTCTACTATAAACACTCCGTATCTCGAGCCACATGTATCTTTCGCACACGCTCAGTGCCCTCTCTCCCTCTCTCTATCTCTATCCAACCCCTCTCTCTCTCTCTCCTCACGCACACATATAGTGGTGCATAATACTTACTCAACATATGGCCACACTGGACCAATGCTGTCATTCTCACTCTCACAGACAGTCCCCCCACCCCCTTCCCCCGTCTCTCTCCCCCCCCCTCGAGATGATCAATTCCGGTAACAACACAACACACACCTATACATTTGAACAAATCCAACACCGGACACAGGCATGTCTTCATCGGCTCATTCCTCTTGACTGGAGCAAAAGGAGGAGCTATTCATAGCCTTGGTTTTGTGTATTAATAAGAGCCCGCGCCCGAAATCTATTACAGTAGATTGAGTCAACTCAGTAGGATTAGGGCTGCTAGATGTGTTAACTACACATCCGTAATTACTAGAATGTATTAATGTATTAGGATTAAGTTGAAGAAAGAAAGATGAAGGGTGATGAGAAAGAGAGACAAATGAAGAGGAATGGGTTTATTGGAGGCTCTACAAAGTAAATTAGAGGTGAGAAAGGGAGTAGAGTGTGTGTGTGTGTGTATTTAGTAGGCTGTGTGTGCATTTATATGGCTGGGAAATGAAAGCTCATTGTGAGTCATGCAGTGTAATGTATGCTGTCCCACACCGTCATATATGCAATAGGTTCCCCAGACAGATGTAAAACACACACCACAACGCACATACACATAGTGTACGCACCACACACCCGTATTGAAAACACACGCAAACACAAAAAAGGTACGTGTATGGTACGTTGCCCTGACACCCTCCTTCAGAGAGTCGTGCGGGACGCCGCAGTGGGAGAAGTCAGTTTAGCGACTGACACTCTCTCGACACTGTGTGTGCGTGCGTGGGTTCCGCGTGTGTGGTGTGTAAGTATCGGATTGTGTCTGAGCGACTCGGTGATGAGTGAGAGAGTCAGTGAAAGAGTGTGTGTGTTTGTGTGTGCGAGATGAGTTGGATCGATTATCCCTGACTGAGAGATCACAGAGGGTTTAGTGAGCTGTGTTCTGCAGCGGTTGTGGCCATCATTGACCCAACTCTCCTGATGCACGGCCACGCTTAAACGCACAGAACAGAATAGACTGACAACACTCCCTCCTCCAACCCCCCTCTCTCAATCCCTCCACCCCCCCTCTCTCAATCCCTCCGGCCCTCCATCCCTCCACTCTCAATCCTCCGGCCCTGCATCCCTCCATCCCTCCATCCCTCCTCCCTTCGCTAGTTTACAAATCATTTGTGGCTGAATGCAGCCTCCCGTCACAAATTATGTGTGTGAGTCAGTGTGTCTATCTGTGTGCATCTATATCTGTATTGTACTGGTGTATGTGTGTGTTTGTTTCTGTGTGTGCGCATCAGTGGGTAAAGGGAGACTTGGCTGACAGTAATTCTCTAGTGTATTAATTATCAAAAGGTGCTGTGATATTATGGGAACAGAATGTTTTAACACCTCAGGAGACTGTCCAAGTGTTGCTCTGTACTCTCTCTCTCTCCCCTCCTCTCTCCTCTCTCTCTCTCTCTCCTCTCTCTCTCCGTCTTCGCACTCTGTATCTATGTACTCCTCTACAATGTGCCCTGTCAAACGTCCATATATCTGCTGGTAGCTGTTTATACTGAAGTGTGAGAACGCAGACTACAGTACAGTGCATTATTACCAGCATACAGAACAAGTAAGGACACTATGCCAGCAAATCAGCATATCAGTACACTTTACAGGTCTAGCAGCAAGTACACTATACCAGCATAACCAGCAAAACACTGTACCAGACTAGCAGCAAGAACACAGTACCAGGCTAGCAGCAAGAACACAGTACTAGCATACTTATAAACAATTTCAACATCCCAGCCATTAGACTCGACTAATAAGTGTAATTTTACCTCTACAGGACAAAATTGGTCTATTTACTTTCTTTCCTCTCTCCATCTCTCTCTCCCCATCTCTCCCCATCTCTCTCTCTCATTGGAGAGTGTCACATCATTGAAGATCACTTCACTCTCCGTGTCTGTCTCCGTTCTCTTTATATATCTCTCGTCTATCTGTGTCTCTGTTTTCCCTTCATCTCCATCAGCTCCAGACTCATCCCTCCTCCTCCGTGCATCTCCAGACTCATCCTTACTCCTCCTCCTTGCATCTCCAGACTCATCCCTCCTCCTCCCTGCATCTCCAGACTCATCCTTCCTCCTTGCATCTCCAGACTCATCCTTCCTCCTCCTTGCATCTGCAGACTCATCCCTCCTCCTCCCTGCATCTCCAGACTCATCCTTCCTCCTCCTTGCATCTGCAGACTCATCCTTCCTCCTCCTTGCATCTCCAGACTCATCCTTCCTACTCCTTGCATCTGCAGACGCATCCTCCTCCTCCTTGCATCTCCAGACTCATCCTTCCCTCCTCCTTGCATCTCCAGACTCATCCTTCCTCCTCCTTGCATCTCCAGACTCATCCTTCCTCCTCCTTGCATCTCCAGACTCATCCTTCCTCCTCCTTGCATCTCCAGACTCATCCTTCCTCCTCCTTGCATCTGCAGACTCATCCCTCCTCCTCCCTGCATCTCCAGACTCATCCTTCCTCCTCACTGCATCTCCAGACTCATCCCTCTCTCCCTGCATCTCCAGACTCATCCTTCCTCCTCCTTGCATCTCCAGACTCATCTTCCTCCTCCCTGCATCTCCAGACTCATCCCTCCTCCTCCTTGCATCTCCAGACTCATCCCTCCTCCTCCTGCATCTCCAGACTCATCCCTCCTCCTCCCTGCATCTCCAGACTCATCCCTCCTCTCCTTGCATCTCCAGACTCATCCCTCCTCCTCCTTGCATCTCCAGACTCATCCCTCCTCCTCCTTGCATCTCCAGACTCATCCCTCCTCCTCCTCCTTGCATCTCCAGACTCATCCTTCCTCCTCCTCTTGCATCTCCAGACTCATCCCTCCTCCTCCTTGCATCTCCAGACTCATCCCTCCTCCTCCTCCTTGCATCTCCAGACTCATCCTTCCCGTCCTCCTTGCATCTCCAGACTCATACCTCTTTCATCCTGATCCTCTCATTCGGCCAGACATCCTCTCATCATCGATCGCTCCATCAATCCTGCCAGAGTTTAGCAGACACAAACTCCATGTTCTCTCTCTCTCTCTCTCTCTGCTCATAGGCCTGCTGTAAAGTGTGTGTGTGTGTGTGTGTGTATGTGCATGTGTGTTGATTTGGGCTGATTCTGTATATATTCTGTATGTGCATGTGTGAGTGCGTGGGTGTTGATGTGGATCATTTATGGTTGTGTTTTCTGTTTGTGTGTGCATGTGTTTGTGTTCAAGGCTGGGTCTGTGTCTCCTTGATTAGTCTGTCTCCAATCTGCTGGCTGATCCACAAGCCAAGCAGACAAGCAGTCTAATTGCCAGACTTAATCAAAGAGACAGACTAAGGCATGGGGGGCAGCTAGTGACCTTTATAGATGAATATCCTCCTCTCTTTTCCTTCCTCTCCTTCCCTCTCTTATCTCCTTTCTCTTCTCTTCTCCTCCCCTTACTCTACTTGCACTACTCACTGGATTGTACATTAGTATTGAGGTTGTCCATGGACATGGAATCGTTGGTGTGTATGTGTGTTTGTCACAGAAAGCATGTGTGTGGTAGCATTTGACAACTAGAGAACATATGTGTCTACAATTATAAATGGTGGGAGTGAATGTGTCTGTGCGTGTGCGTTTGCGCGTATGCGTGAGTGTGTATACATGTGTGTTTGTGTGTATGCGTGAGTGTGTATACATGTGTGTTTGTGTGTGCGCGTGAGTCTCCGCACATCTCTGTCACCTTTCATTCCGTACGTCTAATGGCGCTCTCCCTCTCGCCGTCCAGCGAGTGTGGGGGAGACAGGGTACAAAGCTGCTGCCGTGCCGAGGGCTCGTTTGTCTGTTTGAGCCGAGCGCAGCCTCGGTCGCACGCCGCCCGGCCCAGCCCGTCATGACAGATGGTGCGACTGTGCTGGGGTCTACATTAGAGTGTGACCTCTCCATGTCCACAGCCCTCACTAATGGCTGCCCCACTGTCGTCCATCATAGAGAGGAACAATCTGATGAGGGGGCACACATCACACAGCAGCACTGCGGGGCAGGACAGGGCACACACACATACGCACATACGCACACACACACACACACACACACACACCACACACACACCAGCACTGCGGGGCAGGACAGGGCACACACACATACGTACACACACCACACAATAGCATAGGAATGTATTTTATTTGTATTTGTTTTGTATTTTGTGACAAATGCTAGTGTGTGTGTTTGTGCTTGTAGGTGTGTGTGTGTGTGTGTGTGTGCGTGTGCTCAGCCGTTTACCATCTCTATTGAAGAGAGCAGATTAGTACTCCCATTTGACCGCGGAGTCGGCTCATAGGACTGCAGAGGCACATTGCAGTGTTTTTGCTTAAGTGTGTGTGTGTGAGAGAAAGAGAGTGCTGAGGATATGCAAGTGTCACGCCAGGGGAGTAAGTGTCCCACATTAAAGGCAGTAAGCCTACATTCCATGTTTTCAACATTAGTGTTGTCATTCTTCAAATGTATCTGTGTCCAGAGATCTCTTGTCAACTTCTCTGCATCTCTGGTCAATCTATAGGAGGATTGAGCTCTTTACAGAGTTGGAATACAACACACACATTTTCAAACACTCACACACAAATACACACATACACACACACACACACACACTCACCAGAGGCTAGCGACCAACACACATCCTATCCTGAACACACAGTGCGAAGCATACAAATGAGAATACTGGCCTTGTCAGGACAGCCCTCACCGATCTGCCTTTAATGTTAAATATGGACCTTCCATCCTCCTACCCGAGGCACACACACGCACGCACACACACACACACGCACACACACACACACACACACCCACACACGCACACACACACACACAACACCACACACACACACACACCACACACACACACTCACACACAACACATGCGGAGGAAGGAGCTGTTCTGCTCTGCCTTGAAGCTAATGGAAGGTGAAACGTGGATGATGAAATTATTATAGTCTAATCAGGTGTCAGCTTCAGGCTTTAGGAGGGTTGTGAGACGAGGAAGGTAAACTAGGTGGCTCTTGGAAGGCAGGCCTACCTGCAATCTCTCTCTCTCTCTCCTTTTCTGCTCTGTGGCTCTATCTCTCCATGTCTATCCTGTGACCTCTCCCTGTCTCTCTTTCCTCCTTCTCCCTGCTCTATGTTGCTCTGTGTCCTCTCCCTTTGCCCTTGGCTAGGAAGTGATCGAGCTGAGGCCAGGCGTTGTAAGTGAATGTCGACTTGACCTGTCGCACCGTCTTTGAGTGTAAGAGAGGTCAGGGTGGAGAGGAGAGGTCAGGGTGGAGAGTCTGGGTGGAGAGGAGAGGTCAGGGTGGAGAGGTCTGGGTGGAGGGGAAGGTCTGGGTGGACGAGGAGAGGTCTGGGTGGAGAGGAGAGGTCAGGGTGGAGAGGTCTGGGTGGAGGGGAGAGGTCTGGGTGGAGAGGAGAGGTCAGGGTGGAGAGGTCTGGGTGGAGAGGAGAGGTCTGGGTGGAGAGGTCTGGGTGGAGAGGGAGAGGTCAGGTGGAGAGGTCTGGGTGGAGAGGAGAGGTCAGGGTGGAGAGGTCAGGTGGAGAGGTCTGGGTGGAGGGAGAGGTCTGGGTGGAGAGGAGAGGTCTGGGGTGGAGAGGTCTGGGTGGAGAGGAGAGGTCAGGGTGGAGAGGTCTGGGTGGAGAGGAGAGGTCAGGGTGGAGAGGAGAGGTCATGGTGGAGAGGAAAGGTCAGGGTGGAGAGGAGAGGTCAGGGTGGAGAGGAGGAGGTCAGGGTGGAGAGGTCTGGGTGGAGAGGAGAGGTCAGGGTGGAGAGGTCTGGGTGGAGGGGAGAGGTCTGGGTGGAGAGGAGAGGTCATGGGGTGGAGAGGTCTGGGTGGAGAGGAGAGGTCAGGGTGGAGAGGTCTGGGTGGAGAGGAGAGGTCAGGGTGGAGAGGTCTGGGTGGAGGGAGAGGTCAGGGTGGAGAGGAGAGGTCAGGGTGGAGAGGAGAGGTCTGGGTGAGAGGAGAGGTCTGGGTGGAGAGGAGAGGTCAGGGTGGAGAGGTCTGGGTGGAGAGGAGAGGTCAGGGTGGAGAGGTCTGGGTGGAGAGGAGAGGTCTGGGTGGAGGAGAGGTCAGGGTGGAGAGGTCTGGGTGGAGGGAGAGGTCTGGGTGGAGAGGAGAGGTCAGGGTGGAGGGAGAGGTCTGGGTGGAGAGGAGAGGTCAGGGTGGAGAGGTCTGGGTGGAGAGGGAGAGGTCAGGGTGGAGAGGTCTGGGTGGAGGGGAGAGAGTCTGGGTGGAGAGGAGAGGTAGTGGGGGGAGAGGTCTGGGGTGGAGAGGAGAGGTCAGGGTGGAGAGGTCAGGGTGGAGAGGAGAGGTCAGGGTGGAGAGGGTAGAGGGTCGGTGGTGAGAGGTCTGGTGGAGAGGAGAGGTCAGGGTGGAGAGAGGTCAGGTGGAGAGGAGAGTCAGGGTGGAGAGGATGAGGGTCTGGGTGGAGAGGTCAGGGTGGAGAGAGAGAGGTCTGGGTGGAGAGGTCTGGGTGGAGAGGAGAGGTCAGGGTGGAGAGGGAGGTCTGGGTGGAGAGGAGAGGTCTGGTGGAGGGGAGGGGAGAGGTCAGGGTGGAGAGGTCAGGGTGGAGAGGAAGAGCGTCAGGGTGGAGAGGTCAGGGTGGAGAGGAGAGGTCAGGGTGGAGGGAGAGGTCAGGGTGGAGAGGAGAGGTCAGGGTGGAGAGGTTGGGTGGAGAGGAGAGGTCAGGGTGGAGAGGAGAGGTCTGGTGGAGAGGACGAGGTCTGGGTGGAGGGGAGAGGTCTGGGTGGAGAGGGAGAGGTCAGGGTGGAGAGGTCAGGGTGGAGAGGAGAGGTCAGGGTGGAGAGGTCAGGGTGGAGAGGAGAGGTCTGGGGTGGAGAGGTCAGGGTGGAGAGGAGAGGTCAGGGTGGAGGGGAGAGGTCAGGGTTGGAGAGGAGAGGTCAGGGTGGAGAGGGTCAGGGTGGAGAGGAGAGGTCAGGGTGGAGGGGAGAGGTCAGGGTGGAGAGGAGAGGTCAGGGTGGAGAGGAGAGGTCAGGGTGGAGGGGAGAGGTCAGGGTGGTGGAGAGGAGAGGTCAGGGTGGAGGGGAGAGGTCAGGGGTGGAGAGGAGAGGTCAGGGTGGAGAGGTCTGGGTGGAGAGGAGAGGTCAGGGTGGGAGAGGTCTGTGGTGTTGGCCTTCAATATACTGTGTGTTCTGTTCTGGATAGTTTGCTCTCTAAACAGGGTCCAGTATGTCTGGAGATCTGAAGTCTCTCTGCCCATGCTCCACTGAAAAACACTTTATCCACCCTTACAAATCTGTCTGGCTGCACTGAAAAGCCCTTGACATACAGAAACTCTTTTTTTGGAGGAGTATTTGTGTTTTTAACTTGTATTATGTATCAGTAAACACTCAGGGCCAAAAGACCTCTTCCTGGGAAAAGATGTGTGTGTGTGTGTTGTGTGTGAACCTGTGTGAGTGTATTTCTGTGTGAGTGAGTGGATGAATAATACCTCATGTTGTGAAGGACAGCATGTGAAGACAGACAAAGAAAATAAAATGAACGCCAGAAAAGACACACTTAAAGAAGAGCAAAACCCTCCAATTCTATAATCAAGTATCAATGACACCAGGGTAAACAATGACATCGGGGTGATGAGGAGAAGCCCGAGGAGAGGACGTCCATGACAGCTGCACTTGTATTCATTTATTTTGTTCGACTACCTCCACACGTCCAAAGATCCTTTGGTTGTCTGAATCTGATAGCGGCGTGTTTCTGCCTGCTTGTGGATCCTGCTCGCACCAGACGTGTTTTCTGCCTGCTTGTGGATCCTGCTCGCACCAGACGTGTTTCTGCCTGCTTGTGGATCCTGCTCGCACCAGACGTTGTTTCTGCACTGCTTGTGGATCCTGCTCGCACCAGACGTGTTTCTGCCTGCTTGTGGATCCTGCTCACACCAGACGTGTTTCTGCCTGCTTGTGGATCCTGCTCGCACCAGACGTGTTTCTGCCTGCTTGTGGATCCTGCTCGCACCAGACGTGCCCTCTCCCTCGTCCCAGACACCTCGTCTGAAGTGCAATCACAAAGAGAGACGGGGAAAACTTCTCTGCAGCTCATTGCTTCAAGGGTTGCCATTTTTGTTCTCTATCATCCTTTTTCCACTGTAACTATCCAAATGAGCATCTTCCCCCTTGTAGCTTCAGAAGAACAGGAGGAGAACACAGATCCGATGTTCCTTCATGTATACTGATCCTCTGCCACGCTATCCATGAGAATCAGCAAATGAGTCTGATAGGCAAGACAGCCTGCTGAAACACAGCTGCTTCAGTTTTTTTTTTTTTTTTTGTTGTTTTTCTAGGTTTTTTAGTTGATAATTTGTTTTTTTTTGTTTTCTTATGTTTTTTTTTTATTTTAGTTTTTTTGGTGTTTTTTTGTTGTTTTGTTTGTTTTTTTTTTTGGGTACTTTTTTTTGGTTGCTACTTTTTTGGTTTAGATTTGATGGGTTGATTGTGGTTTGGTTTTTGTTTGTATTGATTTTGGGGATATAGAAGTCGGTGTGGGGTGTTTGTGGGTTGGATCTGTCGTTGGCTCAGTTGGGGTAGATTTTTGATTTTTTTTGGGTGGGGTGGGGATTTGAATGGGTTTGGTTTATTTTTTAGGGACTAGTGGTGATTTATTATTATCTTGGTTTGGATGGTGGGGTTTTAGGAGGATGTTTTTATGTTTATGGGTAGTTTTGTTAGGTTTTGGTTGTTTCTTGTCGTCTCTGTTTAAACAGTGGGTATATTAAGGTAAAAGGGTCATTGGGATAGGGTGGGGCTTCGGTCTCGTTTAGTCTTTTTCTGTTTTGTTGGAGTAATGTGCGGCGTATGTTTTATTGAGGGGGTTATATGTATTGTGAAGATTTAGTCTTTAACGGGTTGTATTTTTTTTGAGAGTTTTGGGTTTGTTTTGCGGACGTGGGTGTTTGTGTAGGAGTGTGTTGGGTATGGGGTTGTTGGGGGGGTCCCTCTCGGTGGGTTTGAATTGTGTGGTTTGGGAGTTTTTAGATTGCTTTAGAGAAATGCGGGCATTTGGCGCTGTTGGGTTGAAAGGTAGTATTTATTTGGAGAGAGGGAAAAAAGGCTGTAGTAGTTAGTTGGATGTGTCTTTGGTTTTTCTCGGGTGGAGGTCTGGGGTTGGGGGGAGAGGAGTCGAGGGCGTGGTGGAGGAGGAGAGTGGGAAAGGGTGCAGGTAAGGTCGGACGGGGTAGTTAAATAAAGAAGAGGGCTTTAGACTTATTCAGCAGAAGTATATTGCCTTGTATGCAAAGATCTGAATCTTCGTGGTTCATCTGTTTGAAAGTTTAGCTTATGAATGCATCTCTTGTTTCTTGTATCAGTCCCCTTTCATTCTGTCTCGCTCCTCTCTCTCTCTCCCTCCGCAAAATCTCTCGTCCTCTCTCGCGTCTCTCCTCCTCTCTCTCTTTCTCCCTCCCCCCTCGACTCCCCTTCTCTTCTCGTCTCGGATCTAGTTGACATCACCCCCGGTACGGGTGCCGCTCTTGGGGTCGTCCTCACTCTCTCTCCTCCCGAGCGGTGCTAGCCCGGAGGCTCTCTCTCGGGAACGTCATCTCTCGTTCGTCTCTCCTCTCCTCTCTCTCTCCTCTCTCGCCTAATGTTCTTTGATGATTGATCCAAGAAAACAATTCTCTCCTCCCATATCATCCTCCTTTCTCTCTCTCCACATTTCCTCACACTTCTCCCCCCCCCCCCTATTCCCTTCTCCTCAGTTTCTCTCATGCATCCCTGTTGCTCCTGCTATGGAGAGGTGATCATGGTTTGGTTCTGTTGCTCCTGTATGGAGAGGTGATCATGGTTTGGTTCTGTTGCTCCTGCTATGGAGAGGTGATCATGGTTTGGTTCTGTTGCTCCTGCTATGGAGAGGTGATCATGGTTTGGTTCTGCCGCTCCTGCTATGGAGAGGTGATCATGGTTTGGTTCTGCCGCTCCTGCTATGGAGAGGTGATCATGGTTTGGTTCTGCCAGGAGCTTCAGAACTTCCATGTCAATTCTGATCAAGCTCATCAATCTACAGCTGACATGAAAATAAAAAGGGCAACTCCCGCAAATGAATTGCAACTTGTAGTTGAAACTTCCATGTCAGTGTTTCACCCCGCATGCCCAGCCCCGTGAACCTATCCCAGACTCCCAGCTCTGTAACCTATTTGAAGTGTGTTGGAAATGGGAAAGCATTCCTTCCTTAGAGGTGTTTATCTGCGACACACACACAGACATACACACAGACACACCAACCCAAATATACAGAATGTCAGAGATGTGTTGTCATGGTGACAAAGCTGAACTGTGAATGTGTCTGCTGGTTGGCATCCGTGAGGCCTGTGTACCACACTCCAGTAGTCTAGTCCTTACACTGTGTAATTAGTGGCTCTTTAGCTGTCATGACCAAACCAAAAACAGTGGCCAATAGAAAATGCTTTATGAACATGTTAAACGCTGGAGAACTTATTACCTTGAACTGAGCTGTATTGCGCCTGTCTGCCTGCCTGCCTACCTGTCTGCCTGCCTACCTGTTGGTCTGCCTGTCTGCCCTCCTGCCTGCCTGTCTGGTCTGTCTGTCTGCGTTTCTGCTTAGTGAACTGATTGGAGGAGGCGTGGGCCAGTGTCAGCTGACAGCAGCACATTTGTCTCTGTGTCAACGGATATTTCAATGTTTCAGGCATGGGAAGATTTATTTATATGTGTCTATGGGCCTTGCGTTTGATACTCAGTTATCCTCTTCTTGCATCGTTTTTCTGCCTTAATTACCCCTCTCTCTCTCTCTCTCTCTCTCCCTCTCCTTCACTCCCTCCTCAGTTCCAGTGTTAATTCCGCATGCTGCCCAGGGAGAATGTGTGGTGATTAAGATGTGTGTAGCTGTCACATGAGGCATTGTGCTAACCCCGCCAGGCCACCATCCTGCTCCCTAATTAGCATCTGGCCGCGCTGCTCTGTCAGGTGCTCTGAAAGAAGGGAAGCCAAGGGACGACACCTCCGCCCCTGCCTCCCTCCCTCCCTCTCTCCCCCTCTCTCTCTCCATCCAACCCTCCCTCCATCCTTCCTCTGTATGGCAGGAAGCGGGGTGTATAGAAACCTGTGCAACTATGACCCCAGCCCCGCCCCTACCTCCTCCGACCACCAACCCTTCCCTCCTCCCCCACGACCACAACCCCCCGGTTTCTCACTGAAGTGAAAGCTCACAGAGATGAGAGGCTCAATCGGTCCCGCTCTCTCCCCTCCTCTCCCTCCCTGTTCCTCTTTGTCCCTCGTACTGAGTCACAGGTGGGGTTAAAGCAATGTTTAGAGAGCCCTGGAGGAAGCGTCCCCAGCCTGGCTGAGGGACGGGATCCCGCTGAGGGAGGCCTGCTGTGGACCTCTTATCCACGTTTTCCCCATCGCGGAGGAGACATTGAAGCCCTCATCGTGTGCCTCGGTCTTGTGTGGGATCTGTCGCTTTAGTTCTCCATCTGTCTATCCACTCATCCATCCACCTATCCACCCATCCCCCCATCCATCCATCCATGAATCTACCTATCCATCCATTCACCCATCCATCCATCCATTCACCCATCTATCCATTCATCCATGAATTGCTCCATCCATGAATCGATCCATTTTCCCATCCATCTATCCCTGCTCCCCTCTCTCTCCAGTCTACGTTCACCTCCCTCCTCCTCCTCCTTCTAGAACACAGCTGGGAGTCACTGAGATTGAGGACATTCCTTTCATTCTTGCCATTCAGCCTCCCGTGGTGAAAGATTAAAGAAGCATCTGAACATATTCAATGTATTGAAGGATTTCGGAGCAACAGGGTCCTTGTATTGAATTGAATGTCTTACAGAATCCCATTAAACCTCACCAGAATACAGGGCCTGGAGGATAGGAATGACCCTGACATATCAGCTATTCAGTAACCCCCCACAGACTAGTAATGGTGGTTGAGCATGGTCCAGCATTACGTCCTTCAATGTTTGTGGTTTCAGATTCTGGTCACACGTGCAGCAGGGGTTGGATAGGAGAGAGGAGAGAGCAATTGAGAGAGAGAGAAGAATCAAAGAAAAATATATACGTAAGTGATGATATAGTATTACTACTAGTAGTATTGACTAAGTGAGATACAAAAGAGATACATTGAGAGATCCCCTCATCCCCCCACTATGACCTACACGTACTACATTTCTGAATTCATTTCACATGTTCATTTTGATGAGATAATTAACTGGAGATGAGCTAAGCTAATGATGATGATATAAATGGAGTGGTTTAAATGTATGAGTGGTTGTGTGTTGAGGGGTGAGGGAGGCGAGAGGAGACAAGAGAGATACTGGAGGTCCATGGTTCTGTTGAGTGTGTCTGGAGGTGAGAGAGGAGGTCTATGGTTCTGTTGAGTGTGTCTGGAGGTGAGAGGGAGGTCCATGGTTCTGTTGAGTGTGTCTGGAGGTGAGAGAGGAGGTCCATGGTTTTGTTGAGTGTGTCGGAGGTGAGAGAGGTACTGGAGGTCCATGGTTCTGTGAGTGTGTCGGGAGGTGAGAGAGGTACTGGAGGTCCAGTGTTCTGTTGAGTGTGTCTGGAGGTGAGAGAGAGGTCCATGGTTCTGTTGAGTGTGTCTGGAGGTGAGAGAGGAGGGTCCATGGTTCTGTTGAGTGTGTCTGGAGGTGAGAGAGGAGGTCCATGGTTGTTGTTGCAGGTGTCGGATGGTGAGAGAGGAGGTCCATGGTGCTGTTGAGTGTGTCTGGAGTGAGAGCGGAGGTCCATGGTTCTGTTGAGTGTGTCTGGAGGTGAGATGAGGAGGTCCAGGTTCTGTTGAGTGTGTCTGGAGGTGAGAGAGAGACAGACAGCTCTGGGTAACACAAGGTCCTAATACAGACATGCATCATCGCGGCGTCGTGACCAGGGTACGTAAGAGGCAAGCTTAGCATCACTGTACACAGGGCTCTGTGTGCTCCCCTCCTCCTCATATGGTGCTGTTCATGTCCTTGTCACAATGCCTGCACTCTATGACACCGCGCCCAAAGAAAAACCAGTGGACTGCAGACCCGCCTCATGACGATGGATCCGCCCTCCTGGACAGTCTGCTAACAGCTCCATATCGATCGATCGATGACCTCCTAGTTACCTTTACCCCTATGAGGCACACGACCACACACTGACACAGCTATACTTGAACACACTCTCGCTCTATTGCTTCCACTATCTCTTCTCTGATCCTCGCTCTCCCTTCACCCGTCTCTTTCTCTCTCGGTCTCTCTCGCTCTCTTGGGACCTAGCTCTCAGAGGCCACCAGAGTTGTCAACATTTAAATAACACGTTACATGGGCTCACGGTCACAGACCATGAACACAGCTGGGAATCCACTCACCAACGCCCCACACCCCCGACCACCCCGACACCCCCCTCTCTCTTTCAGCGCTCCTACTCGCACGTATCGTTCTTCCCTCACAGCTGTTAATAGCCTAAGACAGGGTAGGTGCTCCAAGGTATGTAGTATGAGTTTCAACTGGTTAACTCTGTCAATTTATGAACCCACAGTTTTTTAACTGTGTCTTCTATTTTGAGTGCTTTTCTTCCGTGTGTGTGCGTGGCATGTGAGTAAGTATGAGTGTGTATTCACAGCGCTGATGTCGGAAGCGGATCTATTTGAGAGACACAGACACAGACATCAAAGACTTCATCGATATCAAGATGAGGCACATGTGCCACAGATGAGGCTCGACAGGGAGATCAGGACACCATAAGGGACAGGAGAAAGGAGAAGAAGCATGAAGCACAGAAGGAGATGATCGGAATGAGTGGCCACAAACAGAAAGTAAAGATGGGAGGTTTCGTGGGAAACACAGGGGGGCTGTGAAAGCAGACAAGGGAGGATGAGACCGGGAGCGAAATGGGAGGAAAGACCGAAGGGAGAGATAGGGAGGCAACAGAGGTAGACAGAACACAAATGAATAGAGATAGACAGAGAGATAGAGACGAAAGACAAGACGTAGAACATGGGTAAGACGTGATGTGGAGAGAGAAAGATGCAGAGGCACACTGCGTGTACATGAGACAGGAGATGTGAAGTCTCGATGTGTGCGACAGAACCCGCTTTGCTGTCACACTGCTCTGATAGTCTGCTGCCGGGGTGCACTGGGATCATAGAGGTGGGGTGGCGTGTCCTGCAGGGAGGGGCGATCCTAAAAAGATATCAGATGAGAATGGTGAGGGAGATTGTTGTCAGAGAGACGTTTTGGGTGAGAAAAGAGGGAGGGAGGTAATTAGTGCGCATGTGTCGTCTGGCACGCACAAACGGACGGCAATACAACACCGGCACGCAGCCCAGTAACCGTTTGGCGTTCCACCTCCCCCGTTCACTCTTCTGCTTACTCTCTTTCCCGCCTTCTCTTTAGCTCTTCCTTTTATCTCTCGATCCCTATTTTTCTCTTTCTCTCATCATCACTAACTCTCTATGACTGCTGGGCATGTGAAGTCAGAAGATTAAGTGTGTTTGTATGATGATCCGACCTGATCCATGACAATGACTTGGGGAAAAGGAAGAGAGGGTGATGAGTCAGTGAGAGTCGGAGGAGACAGCAGGGAAGTCAGAGGCGGGTCAGTGTGGCTGTGTTGTCTGCCAGCGTACGGCAACGACAGAGCAGAGACACTCATCAAGCTGTCAATGATCATCCAGTCTCCATCCATTCCTACCATTCTCCCTCTAGACTCATTCACATCCTCTCTTTCTCCTTCCGGACTCCTCTGTCTATGGCCTTTGCGTTGAGACTCAGGCATCTATCTCTTCTGCATCGTCTTCCTGCCTCAACTACCCTCTCTTCTCCCTCTCTCCCTCTCTCCCTCTCTCTCTCTCACCTCTCTCTCTCTCTCTCTCTCTCTCTCTCTCTGCTCTGTGTCGCTCTCTCTCTCTCTCCTGCCCATTATCGCATTATCTTCAATCGTCACGTTGTCTCTCGGTTGGTCATCAACTACAATTTACTGCTACAGAACATCACAGCCAGCGGAGATGGCTTTTGAATGCTCCTCGTTGAGAACAAATGCAAATCATATCAGCATTTAAGTACAAAGACTCGACACAGCACACACCTCACACACACACACCACGAATCATTTATCAGCACCAAAAACATCAGGGACAGCCCTCACACACACCGCAGTGGTCAGAGAGAATGAGATGGAAAGGCATGATACTGTTCTCAATCAGTCTGTAGGGATAACCA
>CAEFZP010002288.1:150000-158888 GCA_903064625.1 Mallotus villosus | reverse complement strand
CACACAGCCAGGAAACCAAGGAGGTGTACCATGCCTCTAACTGCTCCTATCTGGCAGCTAGTGTTGTATAAGTCTACGCTCCTTGAAGACTGAATTGTACACTGATTGTAGGCTGGTTGTAGACTCGTTGCAGGCGTGTTGCAGGCTGTTGTAGGCGGGTTGCAGGGGTCTGGTTTAGACTGGTTGCAGGTGGTGCAGGCGGTTGTAGATTGGTTTGCAGAGCAGTGGCAAGATGGTTTTAGACTGGTTGCAGGATGGTTGCAGGATGGTTGCTGCTTCATAGTGGAGAGCCTATGGTGCTTTCTGCTCCAGAACCCCTGTGGAGAAGATCTCCCTGGAGGAGAGGGTGGAGGGAGGGAGGGAGAAGAGGGACCTGGGAGGGATGCGAGGAGGGGAGGAGTAGGAGGATGGGAGGAGGGAGGTGACGCTGGGGAGGGAGGGAGCGGAGGATTGGAGGGAGGGAGGGAGGGTAGGGAGAGCGAGGGCACGGGACGGGAGGGAGGGAGGGGATGGGAGGGAGGGATTGGGAGGCGGAGGCGGGAGGTAGGGAGGGGAGGGAGGGAGAGGGGAGGGAGCGAGAGGGAGCGGGGAGGGAGGAGGAGGGACGCGAGGTGGGGAGGGAGGTGGACAGAGAAGGGAAAGGGAAAGAGAGATTGAAAAAGCGAGAGAGGCGTTGCAGCCCGAGAGAGTGAGGAGGAGTGAGGAGAGGGAGAGTGGGCGCTGGTGGTGGTACCTGACAGTAGGGAAAGAGGAGCGAAGCGCGAGAAGGCGGCGAGATGGGAGCGACGAAGGGGAGGAGAAGGGAGTGAGAAGCAGATGGGGCAGAACAGTGTGAGCACGCCAGTATGGAGGTTTGAGGGTTGAGGCAGCAATTAAACAAGACAAGCACAGAACTCCCTCCTAATTGGTCCTTCAAAGCAGATGTTAAAAAATATGAATTATTAATAAGAATAAATAGAGAGTGAATGATTCGACATGCAACCCATCTCACCAACCACAAAGCAACATGCGAATTCATGAATTTGTGAGGATATTAATGTTAAGGTTAATGACATTGCATTTAGGCTGTAATTATGTCATTTGCATAGACACAGAATGAGGTGTAATATATACCGTGTGTACGACGTTATACCTCACAGGCCAATCACAGACAACCTTCTGGGAATGGAGGAACCAATCAGCTGGCTTTAGAGGATGACAACCCTCCTCATGCTACAATAGCCATGCAAGCTGAATCTACACACACACAGACACATCTAAGCACACAAATAAACACACACATGCACACACAAACACACACACACACACACACTCACACACTCACACCACACACACACACACACACCACACTCTCAGCAGGGGTCGTAGGTGGAGGGGGGCGAGGCGGAGACCGTGGTCAGAGAATGTGTCTGGAGGCACAGTCTGGCTCCCTGCTCTGGATAAATTATATCATGGGTTGCCAAGGATACGAGGACACAGTGTGTAAGAACGAGGGTGGGTGGGGGGGGGAGCGAGGGGAGTGTAAGAGGAGTGACTGTGCTGAATTTGGGCTGGAGCAAATTTGGTGACAAGGCAATCAGGGAGGGGCTTCAGGTGAAGGTAGGAAAATACATTTAATCTGATTGGCTGGTCAGAGGGGGTTGGTCCTCTCCCTCCCTCGCTGCCCTCCCTCTCTTTCTCTGTCTCTGTTTCTCTCTCCTCCCTCTCTCCCCCTCTGTCCTTCCCTCTGGATGGCCATTCTATCTGTCCCCCCACCTGACTGTAGTATCTCCTCTCTCCCACTGTGTGTGTGTGTCAGTGTGTGTGTGTGTGTCAGTGTGTGTGTGTGGTGTGGTCAGTGTGTGTGTGTGTGTGGTGTCAGAGTGTGTTTTTGTGTGTCAGTGTGTGTGTGTGTGGGTGTGTCAGAGTGTGTTTGTGTGTGTGTGTCAGTGTGTGTGTGTGTGTGTGTCAGAGTGTGTTTGTGTGTGTGTGTCAGTGTGTGTGTGTGTGTGTGTGTCAGAGTGTGTGTGTGTGTGTGTGTGTGCTGCCAGCAGAGGCACGCAAGTTAAAAGCAGTGAAACCTGAGCTGGGGGGCTGTGTGTCTCGTCCTGAGCTGGGGGGGCTGTGTGTCTCGTCGAGCTGGGGGGCTGTGTGTTCGTCCTGAGCTGTGTGTCTCGTCTGAGCTGTGTGTCTCGTCCTGAGCTGAGGGGGCTGTGTGTCTCGTCCTGAGCTGGGGGGGCTGTGTGTCTCGTCCTGAGCGTGAGGGGGCTGTGTGTCTCGTCCTGAGCTGGGGGGCTGTGTGTGTCTCGTCCTGAGCTGGGGGGCTGTGTGTCTCGTCCTGAGCTAGGGGGCTGTGTGTCTCGTCCTGAGCTGAGGGGGCTGTGTGTCTCGTCCTGAGCTGAGGGGGGCTGTGTGTCTCGTCCTGAGCTGGGGGGCTGTGGTGTCTCGTCCGAGCTGTGTCTCGTCTGAGCTGTGTGTCTCGTCCTGAGCTGGGGGGGCTGTGTGTCTCGTCCTGAGCTGGGGGGCTGTGTGTCTCGTCCTGAGCTGGGGGGCTGTGTGTCTCGTCCTGAGCTGGGGGGCTGTGTGTCTCGTCCTGAGCTGAGGGGGCTGTGTGTCTCGTCCTGAGCTGGGGGGCTGTGTGTCTCGTCCTGAGTGGGGCTCTCACTGTCTCCCCCACACACACACACACTCTACACACCCAGCACACACACACTCTACAGCACACACACACACACACACACACACCACACACTCTACACCCAGCACACACACACACTCTACAGCACACACACACCACACACTCAACAGTACACCCAGCATACACAATCTAGTCCCCAGTGCACACACACACACATAAGTACAGGTTGCCACTGGTATTGTTGCCTTGGTGACAGCAACAGTCATCTTTGAAAACAGTGGTCTCTGCAGGGACAGAGAGAGCCATGGACTGACCCAGGCGTTTCCTTGGTGACAGATCTGGTCTGGGGGGATGGGGCACAGAGAAAAGGGTGAGACAGGTCTGGGTATCAACTACTTTAGACTGGAGTCTATGCGAGACGCGAGAGAGAGACGATAAGAACGAGCGAGAGAGATAAGCAGAGAGAGCGAGACGATGTCGCTAGCGAGAAGAGACGAGAGGGAGAAGAAGACGCAGAGATGAGCGGAGAGGAGAGATCTAGCTATCCACACACGAGAGCTATATGCTACATATACTGATCTATCTCTATCTCGCAACTATCTGTATCTCCTCTCCTTATCTCTCCCTCTCTCATCTCTCTCTCTCTATCTCTCTCTCTCTCTCTCCTCTACTCTCTCTAGGCTGGAGGAGGGTTGTCAGATCACTCCACTCACCCAGCTTCTATCCTCTCTTTCTCATCATCTCTTTCTTCTTATCATTGTTCTTCTCTCATTCTCTCTCTCTCTCTCTCTTTGATCTCTCTCCTTGGATCTCTCTGTCATCTTTTAACTTCAAGTGCATCTGCATCTTCTGTAGCACCAGAGAGACCTGTGCTGTGGGAGAGAGGTCTGTGTGTGTGGCTGGTAGCTAATATAAGGAGGGAGAAGGAGGAGGAGGAGGAGGAGGAGGAGGAGGAGGAGGGGGAGGAGGAGGAGGAGGAGCGGGGAGGAGAATGAGGAGGAGGAATGAGGAGGGGAGGAGGAGCGGGATGAGGAGAAGGAGGAGGATGAGGGGGATGAGGAGAAGGAATGACGAGGAGGAGGGAGGAGGAGGAGGGAGAGGATGAGGAGAAGGAGGAGGATGAGGGGGATGAGGAGGAGGAGGGGGAGGGGGAGGATGAGGAAGGAGGAGGATGGAGGGGATGAGGAGGTAGAGGATGAGGCGAGGGCTGGTGAGAGGAGGACTGGGGAGGGGGAAGAGGGGGGCAGGAGAGGGGGGGGCGAGGGTGAGGGGTGTGTGAGGTCAGGACTCGTCCAGACAGAGAGCCTAGTGGAGAAGTACAACCGATGTCTCAATGCACTTTCCCCGCTTCTGCTGTGTGTGTGTGTGTGTGTGTGATCGTGCCAATAATGGCTAAAAGTGAAACCAACACCCCTGCTTGTGTATGGGAGAGGGGAGGAGGGAGGGGTGATGGGGTTAGGGGTGTGTGTGTAAAACGATAAGGGTACTCTCTTAGTTACCGACCTCCTGCACTCACAACACTCACTGATTCAGACTGGCTTCCTGTGTGCTGATCCTGTAATCCCTCTAGAAACACATACTACACACACACACACACAGAAATACCTCACACACACACACACACTGTTCACACACGCAGCCATGCGTACACACAACGGAATGCAAAATACAATAGAATAAATGGTTCAAATGAGAAGTCAATGGCTGATCTATTGATTGTGATTAAAATAAGCCTGCAGGAAATCCTTGCCTTCCACCACAAGCTGGGACGCTGAGCTGTAGCTGTGTGTCTTGTTGTCCGTGGCCTCTGGGTCGACAGAGTTTGGGTTTCAAACTGAATACAACGTGACTTGTTTACCTCCGTGTGACTCACTCCCAACAGTACAACACGCACACCCAGACACACACACTTATACACAGGAACACATGCAGCATTCACACACACAAACAGAAACCAGTGTGTGGTTGTTTGATGTGGTTTAGTAACATAGCTGTCCACAGTTGATCACATAGTCCGCGAGAGACGAATAAAGAAGGAAGCGACGAATATCAAGTACTCCTGACAGCCATCGGCGAGCATACAAATATGGTGTCAAACCAACTGATGGTTAAATGTGGTATATATATACGATCTCGATCTATCTACTCTCGCTCTCTCTCTCTCTCTCTATCTCTATCTCTCTCTCTCTCTCTATCTCTATCTCTCTCTCTCTCTCTCTTCTCTCTCTCTATCTCTTCCAGGTTGTATTGCACCAGAGGAAGACAGAGGGAGGTGTTGTGTGTTGGTGTTGGCCTCTCATACTGTCGTGGAGGGCCTCACAGACCTAGACTGGTGAGTGTTATCTCTGTGTGTGTGTCTGTGTGTGTGTGTGTGTGTGTGTGTGTCTGTGTGTGTATGTGTGTATGTGTGTGTTTGTGTGTGTGTGTGTGTGTCTGGTGTGTGTGTCTGTGTGTGTCTTGTGTGTGGTCTATGTGTGTGTGTGTCTGTGTGTGTCTGTGTGTGTCGGGTGTGTCGGTGTGTGTGTATATGTGTGTGTTTGTGTGTCTGTGTGTGTGTCTGTGTCTGTGTGTGTGTCTGTGTGTGTGTCTATGTGTGTGTGTGTCTGTGTGTGTCTGTGTCTGTGTGTGTCTGTGTGTCGGTGTGTGTATCTGTGTGTGTTTGTGTGTCTGTGTGTGTGTCTGTGTCTGTGTGTGTGTCTGTGTGTGTGTGTGTCTATGTCTGTGTGTGCGTAAGGTGTCACATGCTCGTCTGGTAAATGCTTGCGCACATCCTTACGTCTGTGTGTGTGTGTGTGTGTCTGTGTGTGTGTGTGTGTGTGTGTGTGTGTGTGTCAGGCTGGATGTATCACCCATCAGAGCAGTACTCTGGGCGTTACACACGGGCCTACCCTACTGGAGCACCTTACAGAGCGCCATGGGCTCCCGTGAACCCGCGGCCCTGGGGGCCCCCCAACAGGTCAGCCAATCAGAGCCTTGCTTCTTGTATTGTGAGTCTGTGGTCAGCCAATTGTAACCCTTCTTCCTGTATTGGAAGTCTGTGCTCAACCAATCATAACCCTTCTTCATGAATTGTATTGTGTTCCCAATTGTTTCCCTCCTTCCTGTATTGTGAGTCTGTGGTCAACCAATCATAACCCTTGTTCCTGTACAGCAGGGGCCATGGAGGACTGAATCAATCTCAGCACCCACACCCAAGTCACATGACTGGACTGAAGCCTATAAACAGGATTCATGACAGGTGAGTGAAACATCAGCAAAGTCAGCACCTTCACCTTGACAAACGCACATCCCCTGTCCTCGAGAACACAAACCTCCCACGGTCATCTACTTACTGACTCTGCTCTCTGTCTGTGGAGAATAGAGGGGACAGACCATCATATCACGCCCAGGGAAAGTGCCCTCCGCGAGGCCAGAGACCCCCGCCACCCTGGGGCCACAAGGACCAGGACTACCAGACCCAGTCCTGGCACCAGGATCCCCCTCGAGGTTTCCCCAGCCACGGGGGCAGTCTGGGGGGGTACCAGGCAGGGGGGGACCGCTTCAGCACCAGGGAATTCATACTCCCAGCATCCTCCCCGGGTGAGGCAGGAAGCATGGAGCCGGAACGAGGAGAGGAGTGGAGTACGAGGTCGGATGGTGGTTGATGTTCAAGCTGTTGTTTTTTGTTTCTCTCTCTCTCTCTCTCTCTCTCTCTCTCTCTCTACCCCTCTCTCTCTCTCTCTCTCTCTCTCTCTCTCTGGTTCAGTACACCGGCCCCCCTCAGCACCATCGTCCCAGAGGGACTGCCCCCCCCAGCAGAGCGCTGGTCCCCCCCCGCCCGCCCCAGGGACTTCGCCTCCAGGGGGCCGGACCTCGGACCGGGCCCCTGGAAACGCCCCGCCCCCCATCCCCACCCCCACAGAAAGCACCCGGCCCACCGCAGCCCGCCCCACCAGCACCCCCCGCCCCCCAGGGAGGAGCGGCCGGCCAAGAGGAGCAGGACCTCCAGCCCTGAGCAGGTCAGAACCCAGACTCAGTCCCTGCTGGCTGGGATGCAGCTGCACAGCAGCGCCACCTCCTGGTGGGAGAGCGTCATCGCACTCTGCTGCTCGCTGAACACCTCAGATAGATAGATACATGAGTATTTTCCTCACCACCTAGTTGAAATGATGGCATTACAGCAGCACAAACACACATACACACAGGGGCCACACACAAGGTTACACACACAGGCCACACACACATACAGACACAAGGTTACACACAAGGTTACACACACAGGCCACACACACATACACTCACAAGGTTACACACAAGGTTACACACACAGGCCACACACACATACATACACACACAAGGTTACACACACAGGCCACACACACACACACACAGGCCACACACAAGGTTACACACAAGGTTACACACACAGGCCACACACAAGGTTACACAAGGTTACACACAGGACGTGAACAGGTTCCTCCCCCAGTCCTGACTCGTCCTTGTCTTCTTAGTCTCATCGTGGTCTGAAGCGTGTCGCGAGCCCAGACCGGACCCCCTCGCCCCCCAGGCCAGGCGTGTGGAGCCCCCCGTACGAGAGGGCGGGACCCCGGACCCCCTCGCCCCCCAGGCCAGGCGTGTGGAGCCCCCCGTACGAGAGGGCGGGACCCCGGACCCCCTCACCCCCTAGGACAGGCGTGTGGAGCCCCCCGTACGAGAGGGCGGGACCCCGGACCCCCTCACCTCCAAGGCCAGGCGTGTGGAGCCCCCCGTACGAGAGGGCGGGACCCCGGACCCCCTCACCCCCCAGGACAGGCGCGTGGAGCCCCCCGTACGAGAGGGCGGGACCCCGGACCCCCCCAGACACGAGGAGGGTCTGTATCCACACTGGGCTCAGACCAGCTGTCCACTCCCTGTTAATGTTTAAATGCTTGTTATTAACTATGTTAATATGTTGGAATCATATCATTAATAATCATTCATATATACGGTATCATATAATATAATGATATAATCTTTATATCATTTTATTATATTTATGTCCATATTCTCCCATGTTTACTCCGGGTCTATAGTGCAGCTCTCTGCATCCCCTGCTACCCTTCTAACTATGTAATTATGAACTCTACTGATGCTCAAACCAGGTTTTTTTCAGCAGTCGTCGCCCACATATGACATTTATTCATTGACATTTGATTCATGTCTTCCACCTGTAGCGACGCAGATCAACACTGACGTACTTCTCCGTTGCAGGTCTCCTCCAGGCCTCCGGGGGCCGCTGTCCTCCCCCCTCCTAAGCCCACAGGCCACCCTCCGGCCCCCCTCCCACCCCCGACACCGCCCCCCCGCCCAGCACCCGTCTGGCCCCCGAGGGGGGGGCGGAGGGCCAGCCCCCCCCCTCCTCACCAGCAGACGCCCGAGTGCCTTACAGCCCCCACGCAGGCCCCGCCCCCTCCCACCGCCACCCGCGCCACGCAGGACCCGCCCCATCCCACGCCCTGCAGCCACGCCCCCTGGAGGCCAGGCGAGCCCAGGGACGTCACGGCAACCACGGCACGGTGAGTGTCGTCGTGGCGCCGCTTGTCGTCAGCTGTCGCGGGCGATCCCCTCACTCATCCACAAACCAAGCTCCTCCTCCTCCGACAACCACCGAAATGTCATTTTGTGTTTTTGTTTTCTTCCCAGGAACATCAGAGCACCAGCGTGAGGGCAGAGGGGAGGGATCTAACTGCCGCCGAGGATTCTGGGATGGATGTCACACACCGATGTCCCCCCCTCAACGGCAGCCTTAGAGACGGAGGCTCGAATCCCACCTCCCTCCCACCCCTCCGCAGAGACCCACCTCCCCCCACCCGGCGGGGCCCCGGTGCGGGGACTCCATCAGCCCACCACCGGACACCCAAACGTGGGGCCCCCTAGCTCCGCCTGCCCCCCTGGGGCTCCACCAGGACCGGACTCTAGGGTTCAGAGGTCAGGGCTCAACCCCTCGCAGGCGCCCCAGGTCGACCCCTCCCCCAGACCCCCACTCAGCCGAGCCGTGGGAGGGGGGGAGCCCCAGGAACACAAACTGCCCGGCCGCAAGGGCAAGAACGCGGGGAGGAGAGCGGGCCAGGGCGGGGAGAAGGGGAGGCTGGAGAGGAAGGCGGAGGGGAGGAAACGGAGGAAGGAGAAAGGAGAGAAAGGGGTGGAAGGCTTGAGGAAGGCGAGCAGGAAGGAGGGGGAGGACAGGGGAAAGGTGGACAGGAAGAAGAAAAAGGAGGAGGAGAAAAGGAAAGAGATTCTCCGAAACAGGAAA
>CAEFZP010002288.1:10000-145000 GCA_903064625.1 Mallotus villosus | reverse complement strand
CTGCCTCCTCCTCGTCCTCCCCAGACACGGAGTGGACTATCTGACCGGGTCGTGGTGGCCGGTCCTGGAGGACCTGTACCGCTCCAACATCCCCGTGTACCGCTTCATCCAGCGGCCCGGGGACCTGGTCTGGATCAACGCCGGGACCGTCCACTGGGTCCAGGCTGTGGGCTGGTGCAACAACATCGCCTGGAACGTGGGGCCGCTCAACTGTGAGTTACCTTCCGTGACCAGCAGGGAGCAGGTAGAGACAGGAGCTGGGTGTAGAGTGACCAGGGTTAGGGTCAGGACACCCAGGCAGTTGTCTAGGGAGCTCCCGCTCCTTCTCTGGTGCAGTAGTTGAGATCTCAAACAGTCCAGAATGGCCACGGCCCTCCTTCACAGAGCCCTCTCTCTCTCTCTCTCTCTCTCTCTCCCTGTAGCTTACCAGTACCAGCTCGCCCTGGAACGCTTCGAGTGGAACGAGATCAAGAAGGTCAAGTCCATCGTTCCCATGATCCACGTCTCCTGGAATGTGGCCCCGCACCATCAAGATTACCGACCAGGACACCTTTAAGATGATCAAGTGAGTGTGTGAGGGGAGCTGAGCTCATCGGGTCCTGGACAGATGTGTCATGTCAGCTGTGTAACCTCTCTCTCTCCTCTCTCTCTCTACCTCCTCTCTCTCCTCTACTCTCTCTCTCTCTCCTCTCTCCTCTCTCTCGAGCTCTCTCCCCCTCTCTATCTCTACCTCTCTATACTCTACCTCTCCTCTCTACTCGAGCTCTACTATCTCTAACTCTCTCTCTCTCTCTCTACACTCTACCCTCCGTACTCTACCTCTCTCTCTCTCTCTCTCTCTACCTCTTCCTCTCTATCTCTTCTTGTTTCCCTCCTCCGTCGCTTTCTTCCTCTGAACTTCTCCCACTCTCCCTTTTTCCTTCCCTTCTCTTTTTCCTCTCCTCTCCTCTTTCCCCCCTCCCTTATCTCTTCCTTCACCGTTCTCTCTCCCTGTCCCTCTCCTCCCCCTCCCTCTCCCCCTCCCTCAGACACTGTCTCCTCCAGTCCATGAAGCACATCCAGATCTTGAGGAACCAGCTGGTGGCGTCTGGTAAGAAGATCTCCTACCAGAGCAGGGTGAAGGATGAGCCGGCCTACTACTGCAACGAGTGTGACGTAAGACCCCCTGACTGCACACAGAAACCTCTGTGATACAGACCCTGACCCCAGCCCAGTAATAACTCTGTGTTCTCTGTGTCTGTGTGTGTGTGCTCTGTGTGTGCTCTCTCTCTGTGTGTGTGTGTGCAGCTGGAGGTGTTCGACCTGCTGTTTGTGACCAGTGAGAGCAGCAACAGGAAGAGCTACGTGGTGCACTGCGAGGAGTGTGCCCGTGCTCGCAGCCCGGGGCTGGCTGGGGTGGTGGTGCTGGAGCAGTACACCATGGAGGAGCTGATGAAGACCTACGACAGCTTCATCCTGGTCAGTCACACACAGGATACACACACACAGGATACACACACACGCAGGATACACACACAAGCGGCACAGACACACACACACACGGGAACAAGCCACACTGACACACACTCACACAGGGAACACAGGATACACACAGAGATTTAGCAGTTGCTGTATGAGAGGGCATCCGTAAGATTTCTCATGATCTCTCTGCTTTCTTTGTTACTCCGCTTTACTCTCCTGCCTTTATCTTTCTCTCCCCGCCTCCTTCTCTTCCCTCCCTCCCTCTCCCTCCCTCTCCTTCTCTCCCCTCCTTCTCTCCCCTCCCTCTCCCTCCCCCCCTCCCCCCAGGCTGCATCACCCTGTTCTAAGTGAGGACTCCTCTCTGTTACTGAGCAGCCATAACCAAAACTCCGACTCACCCGCAACCAGGAAGTGTACTACTGCAAAACATACGCTGAACAGCCAATCATGTTTACTCAGTATTGTTTACATCACAATAAGATATCAGCCATCAGCCAATAAAACTCCAGCTCTCTGTCGTCTTCCCCGCCTACCAGCTGCTGATTGGACTCTCGTCTAGAGATAGAATGACTAGACTGGTACTCATGTCTGACTTGTGAACATTGTTAGCACTGGAAATCAGGTCATTACAACGGACACTGCTGTGATTCAAAAGCGTCAAGTAGCTGGCTCTGTATTTTTTTTTACAAAATTCAGGTACTTTTATGCAAATCGAATATAACTTTTTAAGTTTTTTTCCCCCCACACCAATCTAGTTATTCTATGTCCATGGATTTGCCGTGTTACCACGGAAACAGCAGGGGAATCGCTTTCGCTAGCAAAGTAGCTGATAGTCTTGATGACATTGTATTGGTTCTGATTTAGTTCTGTATTCAGGTGAACTCAAGAACTCAAGAAATTTGTTTTTCCAGTTTGTATGCTCTCCGGGGTGCAATTTTAATTTAATTTATTCTGACATAGATACTTCAAAACGTATTACCAGCCTAGAAGTACACCATATTGGCCTTGTGAACTGTATTTAGATGAAAGAAAATCCAACATACAAATGTTTTCTAACGCATTAGGAATATTGATTTAAAGAAATGTTTTCAATTTCTCTGAAATACGGGTTTACTAGAGGACTAATCTGGTTGCATTCTTAGTTAGAAGCCTAGTGTGCATATTGTGAATTAGGTTTTTTGCATAATTGCATAATAATTGTGAATCATCTTTGGTAGCGAGAGATGTGCTATGATACACCCTAGCTAAAAAAATAACATTCAAAAAAACGTTCACATTTTTGTCATGGCAACGGGAACATCCACCCGTTTTTTTTATACCTCTTTATTTGTCGTGTTCTCATTCCTTTCCGGATTACAGAGATAATTAAATTGTAAATCGTGACTTTATTTATACTGTATATGTTTGTTTTCTTAAATATATTTATTGCATATTGATGGTACTCCCCATGTTATGGGGCCAGATATTTTTAAAGTTTCTTATTGTCCTGATGTGTTGACGTGGGAGGGGCTATGAGGGGGTGGTCTAATGTTCATGGTGCTTCGCCCCCCCCTCGCCTCACCCCCCCCTCTCATCTAACTGTGTATAAAGGATGTATGAGATAAGTAAACAAATATAAATAAAACCGAACAGATTGGTGCTTAGTACAGTCAGTACACCCACCGGTGAATTCATGAAATGAAGACTTTGTACTGTAACGGATTAAACACACTTTTTCAACTTTTTTGCATTGTACGGAATTCATAAAAAAAATCTGCATTTGTTCTTTGATGCTGAACTTTTAGCAGTTAGCTGTAGCTTTAGCCACATCTGAAAAGAAAAATGAAAAGAAGACTTTGAAGGATGTTGTAGTGGGGTTAAGGGTCATGGTTTGTTTGGTGTCCTGTCCTTATAACTATGATTTGAAGGATGTAGTGTTCCTCCTTTTCTTCCAGACTGTTTTCGTTCTGCTGCACTGTTTCAAAAAATAACTGACATCGAACCTGAGCCTGGCCTGTCTTAAACACTCTGTGATTTTTCTGTGACATTATTGTGAGTATTATTGATCGAGAAAAATAAAATGTTTTGATAAATTCTTCGAGAACTGTCTATTGTCCATTTCCTACTGCTGTCTGTGTAATTATCTACATCCTGTTACAGCAGGAAACAACAATCCCAGTATTCTTGCAAGTGCCACAACAATAGAACTGATATTATTGATAAGATGTGTCCACGTTGTTTACATCTTAGCTGATACATATCTAAGGAAAACAGAACATTGTAATCCACCCTTTCTTTATTCCAGGCTAATGTTCATCCCCAAGTCACTTAAATCCCCATTTCCTACTCTTTCCTCCTTTCAGATAAACCCACTACAAAGGCCTCGGTTACATACAAACATGCATTCAAATGGTTTCATAGTGTTTGTTTTCGCATGATCTGTCTTCCTCCCTCTCTCCCGCCCGGCTGGAGAAGCCTCGTGTCCTGTCGCCTCTTCGGACGGAGGGTTCAGAGGTCGAGAGGTCGAGGGGTCGGCGGCCATGGGAATCCTGAGACTCTTCTTCTGACAGGAAGTAGCGACACTTCATCCCAGACCTGCAGATGGAACAAGGGATATCCTGGCTCCAACGACAGGAAAGCTGGCCTTCCTCCTAAGTTAGCAGACCCCAGGTCCCCTCAACACACACACACACACACACACCACACACACACACACACACACACACTCTCCGACTGTCCACCGTGACCTAAGCAGGAAAGCATGAACAGATGCCAACGTCAGAAGAAAGTGTGGCCTACGTCGCTCTCGCGTTCCTTCAAGGCTACATTCCTTCACTCCTAGCCCAGGCCTGTGATGTCACTCTCTCTCTTCTTCGCCTCCTTCTCTCCGCAGACGTCTCTGCTCTCCAAGCAAACAAACAAACAGACAAACAAACAACAAACACCGAGACTGCAGGGGAGAAGGAGGAAAAAACGAGAAGAAGAAAAGAAAACATCAATTTAGAAATGCTTTCGCTTTGAACTGGAACCCCCCTATGGCTTCTTATCAGGCCACACATCCTCTCTGTCTCTCTCTCTCCCTCTCGCTATCTCTCGCGATCGTCGCTCTCTAGCTAGCGATCGCTCTGAGATCTCTCTATCTCTCTCTCTCTCTCTCTCTCTACTCTCGAGCTCTCTCTCGCTCTACTCTCTCTCATCTCTCTCTCTCTCTCTCTCTGTCTCTCTCTCTCTATCTGTCTCTCCCTCTCTCTCTCTCACTCTCTCTCTCTTTCACCACATCCTTCACTTCTCCCCCATCCCTCCCTGTTTTCTCTGTCTGGTGTTCTGCTTTTCATCAAGAGGGCAAGTGCCAGTCCCCCTTTTTTCGGTCGTGACCCTAAAACAAACTGTGAAACAACCCCGTGTCATGTGACTCAGACACCCCGCCTATACCTTTCACAGAGCTGCGTCTGTTCCAGAGTTTAGGAGCACACATCTGTAATCTATATAGCACTGCAAGGAGGTCTTATCTCTAAGCTCACTCCCCGACATCAAAAGTGCATTAAAACTAACTACATGTACAGTGCAGATAAGCGTCTAATGGCCGCGAGCATCATTAGTGTTACGCAACCGCTCGACCCAACCATGTATTGCGAGTGTCTGCAGAACACATTACATGGTTTATTCACATACCGACCATCTCCATTTCCTCACAATCCAAACGGCTTCGAAAAAACGAGCCACGTCTGAGAATTGGCTAGCGTCGGAAATATTTCGCGGCGCAACAGTCCGTAAACATTTGCGAAGCTACACAGTCGTCTGTTTGTTTTCTCTTTTGTATTATTCTCCGTCATTATCCAGCTCGTTTTCAACAATAATCCTGAAGGAATTCATTCAATAACAATTCTCCCCCCAAACCACCAGCCAAGTGGCCAGCAGTTCTCAAGTTGCTGCTCGGGTTTGGATAACACCCCCCGACTCCTCTAATCTATCCAAATAAACACTCCCCCCTCTCTAGCGTGACCCCCACTCCACCCCCCACCCCCCTCACTTGTCCCAGGGTTATCAGAGTAATCCCTCTAGTGCCCCCCCCCACCCCACCCCCCACCGATCTCCACCCCCGACACCCCCGCCCTTCCCAAATACCAGCCCCAGCCCCCTAACACAGCCCAGCTGCCTCCCTAAACCCACCAGTACCACCGCAGCCCAGCGAGACAGGACACACACACACACGCACAGAGAGGCTGGAGCAAAGAGCAAGGAAACAGCTCGACAGGAAAGGAAGAGCCAGATCGGGCCGAGATAGGAAGGAAGGAGGGGAAAAGGAAGGGTAACGTTGGATGTGAACTGGCTGGTTTCCCCTTCACAGAAGAGAGAGAGGCAGGGGGCTGACAGCAGCTGTGTTCTCTCCCAGGTCCCGGTAGATACGTGGGTCTGCTCGAGCGACCGTCGACCGGTACGACGTCCAGGAAACGGCTGCTTCTGCTGCATCAGCAACGGGATCTGGAGCTCCAGCCTTCATGTTCTACCTCTGACCCTTTGCTCCGGAGAGTCACACTCAGCTCAGTCACAACCAGAGGAAGCCTAACTGGTTTTCTGGTCCACACAGACGCACACATACACACGCTCGTAGCCGTTTGGACTTGGAGACTATATTTTCTCTTCTCGCAGGACGGGGGATCTCAACACAAGGACATATCGCAGTGAGTACAATTATGTCTTTGAGATTTTGGATGATGTTCAGAGGTGAAGGAGAGTTAGAAACATGCATCACGTTCCCCCAGACAGTAACGTATCGATGTGTTTATGAAGCAGAGCAAGCAGACCAGAGCATGCTAGTGACATTGTACAGTGCAGTTGTTGGGTCAGGAAGAGATCCTGTGCGTCTTTTACGATGATCACGTCACGGCGCCACAGTGGCTCAAGAGAAGGGTGTTGGACATCTACAGCACGTCCTTCAAGATTCTGAAAAGTTCTCAGAAGATCTCAGGCCAACTCTGCCTGTGTTTAGAGTAGCATGGGGCGGCAACCCACCTCTGTGTGCCCAGCCTCCGGACAGCAACTGACCGGGGGTTAGAGACCCACAGCAGCCCGTCACAGACCCACAGGAGCTTGTTGACGGCGGGTTCTTTTGGGGAAGGGGAAGGCCGTCGGTTCCCGAGGCATTGTTCTGAGCCAGCGGTTCTCCTGGAGGTTGGGGGTGGGGTGGAGAGGAGTCCATTTCCTCTTGCCCAGGGTTGGCTGGCTATCTTTGTTTACTTTCCGCACCTCTCGCTGTGGCACTTTAGGGAAACTTGGCCTCGTAGTACTAAAGAAAAAATTCCTTGGCTTCAAAAAACGGCCAGTGAAAAGCGAGCTTGCCAAAGCTAATATTGGGGTTGATAGTAATCTGACGCAAAGGCTGCAGCAAGTCACAAAGATCTTCTGATGGGTAGTGGTGAGCTGCGAATGACTTGAACTGCCACTGGGTTCACACTGGAATCAATTACTGGGGGTATCATGGTAATAACAACGTTATTTATTTAGCAGACGTGTTGAAGAGACTTTGTTACTATGGGTACCAACCTTCTCTGAAGGAGAAAATCCCTCGCTGAATCACTTCTTCTTCAAAGGATTTCCATAGATTGTGTCTCCTGTGAGAGTTACAGAGATTGTCTATAGTCTGGATCTCAGTGTTGATCTACGGGCCACTGGGAAGCCTTCTGTAGCGACTCACAACAAACAAACAAAAAAAAACTTCATATATACAAAAACAGAACGTGATCTGATCTGACCAGGAACCACCCCGGGGAGAGAGAGAGAGAGACAGAGAATGAGCCTTCTGCGGAACGGCACCCTGGAGAAGAGCATCACCCAGCAGCCTCACCCCGACCCTGGGGAGGCCGAGGCCTCGCTGACCCCCCACCTCCAGAACAGCAGCTCCCTCAGCTCGGTGATCCCTGGTTCCCCTGGGGGGGGCACGGGAGGGAGCCGCGCCCCCTCCCTACCTGCTGGGGGGCAGCCTGGCCGGGGGGGGGCAGCCCGACGGGGGGGGGGCGACGCGCCCCTGGAGCTCCGAGCGTCCCTGGACTGCTGGGCGTGCTCCGTGCTGGTGACGGCACAGAACCTGGTCGTGGCCGTGATCAACGCGGGATTGGCCGGCGTCGTGTTCGGCGCCATTCTCACTCCGGCGCTCGTCATGGTCGTGTTTGGCTTCCTGTGTCACTCCACGGTGAGGCTGTCGTGTGTGTGTGAGTGTATGTGTGTGTGTATGCACGTGTGTGTTGTCCCATCCCTATACTTACCCTCCCTCCCCTCCTCCAGGTGCGCCCCCACGGTACGTCTCTGTACTGCTCTGACCTCCTGGAGGATGGGGGCTGTGTGGCCCTGCTGGTGGTGGGATTCCTGCTCCTCACCCCCCTCCTGGTCCTGGCTCTGGCCGCATACTGTCGCCTGGCTCGTCACCTCCAGCTTGGCCTCTGCTTCATCCCCTACAGCCGCGCCGTCTACAAGAACCTGCCCGCCTCGCACCACCGCGGCCTGGGCGCAGGGAGCTGCTGTGGCCAGCAGGGGGCGACGGAGGTGGAGGGAAAAGGCAGCGTATGGGTGTGAGATTATAAGAAGGGAGGAATGGGGTGTTTAGAATGTTTTTGGTTGGTTGGTTGGTTGTTTGGTTGAAGATTTAAAGGGTGGATAAGTGACAGGTAACTGAGGATGTGCCTAGAAAGAAAATGTCTTTGGTTGGTTGCTGCCATTACAAATCCTCTGCTACATGACTAAACATCTCTGTTACATACACTGTAAGTCTTGGCTATTTTAGTATGTTTTTGTAATTTTTTTATCATTCTATTTTGTACTATATGATTACATTTTTAATAAATTGCTACCATTGTACTGCTAAAAGTCGTAGTCAACAAAGTTAATTAAGCCCTCGAACATATGCTGCAACAGGTCTGGGATCAACCTTGTTTAGCAATCGCGACCTTAATGTCGCTGTATGTTTCTAAGGTTACTATCTCCATGATGACGTCCCATAGCTAAAACAACTAAACTCATGATGATTTACCAATGAACATCCCGTACTTGTCACTGCAGCGTGTACCAGCGTGTTACTGCTGACGCTTGCCACCAACAAAATAATAAGTGGTTATCAACTGGCTGCAAACCCTGTGTGCTTTATTGGCTTAATTTAATGGTCGTTTGGCCATCATTAAAAAAAAACATAGTTTATGCCTAATGTAGAAGGAAAGCCTATACTAGTCTACTGGTTAGTCAACCTTTCAAACTGCCTTCGAAGTATTGGCTAAGACTCTTGTATAAAAAAAAAGATGGGGAAAAAACTAGTCTTAAGAGTCACATTCAGGAACATTGTCATTAATTATTGTCGCATGTTCAACAACACAATAAATCCAGGCGCGAGGTGGGGCATGTTTTGTCTTGGCCACGCGCTGAGGGATTAGCTATTTTAAGACACGGGGTAGGCAGTGGAAAATTCCCGTTGCCAGTCGGACTCAACAGGAAGACAGGGCGTAGTGAGAGCATCATCTGTCAAGGCGCGAGGACTTGCGATAGCATCGTGTCACACTGTGACATTAACGGTTTTCTGCAAGACATTGATCGGGCTTAATCACACATTGATTAAGTTATTTACCTACTCAACCATTTGACCATAGTTTTGCCATTGTTTGGATCTCACTCTTACAGGTGAGTTGCATTCAACACATTATCAGATTCTAGGGCTGGTGGTTCTAGAGCTCTTGTTTTGTATTTATGTTAGATTTGTATGTAAAGTAATACATACGATACTATACCTAGGCCTATACTGTATTTGTACTTGTATGTGAAATGCCACAGGGGTCTGTTGAGGAGGGCTTCGTTTTTCAAGGTGTTGGGTTTATGAGTCCAGGGTCTAACATGTCTGTGCTTTGATCAAAACATTTGCTGAATGAATACATGCTTTAATCAAGAGGCAAACTGTTTATAAAGCATGAAGCGTAAAACATCACATCGTAAATCAGAATGTTTTCTGCCAAAACCTGTTTTAACACTGAACCAACAGCAAAGACTCTCTGCATGACTGTTTCCCCAGTTTGTTGACAAACAAACAAAGATGGCAGGAAATATAATAATATAATAATTCACAAATAATTTTCCATGTTTCAATGTTATTTTGACTTAAACCCTTGCCTCTTGCTCCTTTGCTCTTTAAATCCAGAGTTAATGTAGCTGCAGACAGTTAGGATTTCTAACAACACCAGATTATCCCTCTACTCTTTATATAAGAGACTTTACTCAGAAGGTACACCCTATATAATCACAAGGTCAGAGTGTATGTCGCTAATAGCTCTACAGCTGGCCGTGCGCTCTGGGTTCACCCTGGAAGACACCCTGGAGGTGTCAATATTATGTTTAACCAACCATGGCATTCTAGGAAGGCTTCCTCCTGCCAATACACCTGATCTGTTCCAGACCATAATCCCGCTCCGTGACGATAGAGTGCGTCAGCGTTTAGTAGGTAGTACCCTACTTTGCGGCCCTTTGCCAGCCAGACCAATTAAAAGGTCTTGAATTAGAGAGAGTTGTGATGTAAGGTTATTAGGATCGATGTTTTGACCGGCCCCTTAGTGATTTAAATGAAGCCGTTTTGGGGGTTCAACCTTTAACCCCGAACGGAAGCTCCGCAGGACGACAATATTCACGAAACAAACTGACTTTTGATCTGGCAAACCTGACTCTACCGCTTTGTGACTGTGTATAATCCACACGTAGTTATCTAATCAGCACGTTAAAGTGAAGAGCGAGACGCGCACGGCCGTACAGTTTAAGTGGGTGACAGATGAGTGAGCGTGATGCCAGTGTTAGGACGGATGTCCTAGGCACAAGGCCAGACAGAGACAGATTTGGGTCAGAATGGAATACGTAACATGCCAAAGCTTTATTTGAGGAAGCTCCTAAACTAGAAGTAACGAGGTCGTCTCTATAAAAATATGAAATATAGAACGTATCCTCTGTGTAATATACAAGCACATTGCAGTTGTTTTCTTGACCATGCCCGTGTCTGGTCACAACCAAACATCCACGAGATATTGTGACTTTTGTGACGGAATTATCAAAAAGTTTCTGCGTATTTCAAATCAGTAAACTCCTTTGAGAACAGCGCATTATCTAAACACTAGATTCAGCTTGATTAAAACTTGTTGATTCTTTTCTTCAGACTGGCGCCTATATCTACAGGTCCCATGGGTGTCAAGGTCCTCCAGTGTTTTCCGTGGTACAGGCGTTGTAAAGGCCGTGGCAAGGGAAGACACTGCCCTCCTAAGGCGGGTAAGAGGACTACAGCCAATCAAAAGATGTCATCCATACAGCCTATCAAAACATGTCTTCCATACAGCCTATCAAAACATGTCTTCCATACAGCCTATCAAAACATGTCTTCCATACAGCTAATCAAAAGATGTCTTCCATACAGCCAATCTAAATATGTCTTCCTTACAGCCAATCAAAAGATGTCTTCCATACAGCCTATCAAAAGATGTCTTCCATACAGCCAATCAAAACATGTCATCCATACAGCCTATCAAAAGATGTCATCCTTACAGCCAATCAAAAGATGTCTTCCATACAGCCTATCAAAACATGTCTTCCATACAGCCAATCAAAACATGTCTTCCATACAGCCAATCAAAACATGTCTTCCATACAGCTAATCAAAAGATGTCTTCCATACAGCCAATCAAAACATGTCTTCCATACAGCCTATCAAAAGATGTCTTCCATACAGCCTATGAAAACATGTCTTCCATACACCCTATCAAAAGATGTCTTACATACAGCCTATGAAAACATGTCTTCCATACAGCCTATGAAAACATGTCTTCCATACAGCCTATCAAAAGATGTCTTCCATACAGCCTATGAAAACATGTCTTCCATACAGCCTAACAAAAGATGTCTTCCATACAGCCAATCAAAACATGTCTTCCATACAGCCAATCAAAACATGTCTTCCATACAGCTAATCAAAAGATGTCTTCCATACAGCCAATCAAAACATGTCTTCCATACAGCCTATCAAAAGATGTCTTCCATACAGCCTATGAAAACATGTCTTCCATACACCCTATCAAAAGATGTCTTACATACAGCCTATGAAAACATGTCTTCCATACACCCAATCAAAAGATGTCTTCCATACAGCCTATCAAAACATGTCTTCCATACAGCTAATCAAAAGATGTCTTCCATACAGCCTATCAAAACATGTCATCCATACAGCCTATCAAAACATGTCTTCCATACAGCCAATCAAAAGATGTCTTCCATACAGCCTATCAAAACATGTCTTCCATACAGCCAATCAAAAGATGTCTTCCATACAGTCTATCAAAACATGTCATCCATACAGCCTATCAAAACATGTCATCCATACAGCCAATCAAAAGATGTCTTCCATACAGCCTATCAAAACATGTCTTCCATACAGCTAATCAAAAGATGTCTTCCATACAGCCTATCAAAACATGTCATCCATACAGCCTATCAAAACATGTCTTCCATACAGCCAATCAAAAGATGTCTTCCATACAGCCTATCAAAACATGTCTTCCATACAGCCAATCAAAAGATGTCTTCCATACAGCCAATCAAAAGATGTCTTCCATACAGCCTATCAAAACATGTCTTCCATACAGCTTATCAAAACATGTCTTCCATACAGCCTATCAAAACATGTCTTCCATACAGCTTATCAAAACATGTCTTCCATACAGCCTATCAAAACATGTCTTCCATACAGCCTATCAAATAATATGTTTGTATCCATACGAGACGGATAACTACTACTGTAGAATAACTACTATTAGAACTATGCATGTTTTTGGGCTGTACTTTGTGTCCTCTGGTCTCACCCCGTGTCCTCTGGTCTCACCCCGTGTCCTCTGGTCTCACCCTGTGTCCTCTGGTCTCACCCTGTGTCCTCTGGTCTCACCCCGTGTCCTCTGGTCTCACCCTGTGTCCTCTGCTCTCTCCCTGTGTCCTCTGGTCTCACCCTGTGTCCTCTGGTCTCACCCCATGTCATCTGGTCTCACCCTGTGTCCTCTGGTCTCACCCCGTGTTCTCTGGTCTCACCCCGTGTCCTCTGGTCTCACCCTGTGTCCTCTGGTCCTCTGGTCTCACCCCGTGTCCTCTGGTCTCACCCCGTGTCCTCTGGTCTCACCCCGTGTCCTCTGGTCTCACCCTGTGTCCTCTGGTCTCACCCCGTGTCCTCTGGTCCCCACAGTGCCATCCAGCGAGGGAGAGCCTCACTTCTCTCCTGCCGTGTCCTGGTCCACCGATGCAGCCGGAGGAGGGCGGTGTTATCACTCACACAAGGCCAGGGTGGCCTACAGGCACCAGCTGGAGGGCAACGTTATAGACTCCACATACTAGCCCCCCGGCTTCACCACCACCACCCAGGCCCCCACGCAACCTCCCACGATCCGCCCTCACCTGGAAGGCAGGACGGCGGTTTGGCACCCAGTCGACCAGGGATGTAGCGGGTGGTGCTCGTGGACCACACACTGAGAGAGGATGGAGAATGAAGCCTGGTTAGATGCCTCTGTCCCTGAACTGTGTGTGTGTGTGTGTGTGTGTGTGTGTAAGTGCGTGCGTGTGTGTGTGTGTGTGTGTGTGTGTGTGTGTGTGTGTGTGTGTGTGAGAGTGTGAGAGTGTGAGTGAGTGAGTGAGTGAGTGAGTGAGTGAGTGTGTGTGTGTGTGTGTGTGTGTGTGTGTGTGTGGGTGTGTGGGTGTGTGCGTGTGCGCGTGTGCGTGTGCGTGTGTGAGTGAGGAGCATCGCTGACAGAGGACAGAAAAACACTGTTTTCTCTGAGGTGGTATAATACTGGTAGTAGTAAGATTGAAGCTTTGTTTACACCATGAAGTGCATTGTAAATGCTTCTCTGTTATTCGGGTCCTTCTTGACTTTATTTATTCATATTGTTTGCGGGTGTGTGTGCCTCTGCCTCTATACGCGTGTATATAAGAGTAGCGTGTCTAACACCAGTTTTGTAGTCGTCTGTAATATCTTGTCCAGAGGATACATAGTGTGGCCAGTGCACAGTGCAGTGTCTAAAAACAATAGTTCTAATATACATATTGTCCTGCCCAATCCTCTGTAATATTTGCACAACTATCTATTTAAATTAAGATTGCATACAAGGATGAAAATGACAATCAGTGTATCAGTTGGATTTTTACTATTTCAATGAAATAATAATTAAGTGAAAAACCTTACGTGACTAATTGTGTCATATGAATGAGAAAGAAAAAAAAACCTTGTAGCAGATATATTGTAAATGTCGGAGACAGGAAATGCTGTTGATCACAAATTAAAAGTATGTACACAAACAGTCTTAACTTGTTATTGGTTATTCATTCATGTGGATGTTGGTAACCAAACAGGCTTTTATGAGACTGTCAACACTGGAGAAAGATTAAGCGTGTGTGACGTCACGCATGAAGCTTTAAAGTCTCATTTGACTATAGGTACGTTCGACATGGACTGCGGCTGCATGAAACGACCGGCGAGAGTGGCTTGCTGTCGGGGAGGAGTTGAAAACGGCTCTGCGAAGTCGGACATTCCAGCTTCTCGTAGCTTGCTGCGTTGATGTCAGTCATGGCCGATCAAGCGCTGTTTGCTTACGTTACTTCATTTATAATTAAACTTAGTCTTTCCGTTAGTAGAAGAGGTGGCCCAAAACCCTTTCTTCAACAAATGTTTTATTCAATCAAATTGTTTGGTCCGGATTTGAGCATTGGCGAAACTTAAGGTGTCAGAATAATTACAAAACACGCTTAAAGTTGTCGTGTGTGAGTCTGGCCAATCATGAAATAGCTGTGTCGTCATTTGAACCCGTGCAGTTGCTCTTGAGAAAATGCGCTCGGCTACACAGCCGGCAGTTCTCGAATCGATCTCACGGTACTTTGTGTGGTATTATTGAATAATACTGTAAGGAATGCCTTTATTTTGTAGCAACCTGATGACGTCTGTACCGGGGGCGGGGTTAGCTGGAGTCCCGTGCATGCGCACACTAGTGTACGGTTACGGCTGGAGAGGAAGCTCAATAAAGACACACTCCGACTACGTTGTTGTACGAGCCTTATTATAAGAATAACCCGACACTTTGATGGCTACGTCACAGTGACCTAGCCTCGGCGCCGTCTCAAGTCGGACAAAAAGTCTAACCAGAATTCACTGTTTCAAGTCAGCCGCCTGCAGCCGGCTGCAGCGCTGCATGAAGACAGGTCATGTCGAACGCACCTAATGTCAACTTGCAACACCTGCCCCAGAATTATTAATATTCAAGATGAATTGGAGAGGTTACATAGGCAACAGCCATATTAACAAAGTATGTCTTCACTGTCATTACTTTAATGTCATTTTTCCTGCTTGATAATGCATTGTATGTGTAATGTGAACAACACCTGTTTTCTTATATTTTCTTTTTCAACATGATGTTCTTGTCTCTTGAGCCTCAAGTCATCCAAAACTCGCGAGATTACGTTCTGAGCGCCTACCATCGCATGACGAAGCAGAAACATTTCAGAAACAGTCATATATGTGACCACACGGTGGCGCTGTTAGACTCAGAAATCTCTCTCCCACTGCCTCAAGCAGGAAAACACTCACAGCTGACAGCCGAATAGTTGATAAAAAAAATGCATTTCCGTATCTTATAGTTTATTTTATTGAACATAAATTACAAACACAAGGCCTGACATTTGCATGAGTATAAAACATACAAAAATAATACCATATATGCTGCCGATATTGTGATTAGAACTGCCATGTGATTCTTGTACGGTAACATCCGTTTTTGGGGGGGAAACGTGGCCTTGGTTGTCATGGCAATTATAAGCCAGTATTCTTTCTGGTCTCGTACTGGCGAACAGTGTGTTTGAGTGTCGGGTTAGCATGGTTGGTTGTTGATGTTGCTCAGTAGTTTGTGATGTTGGTCTTTGTAGGGAGCGGTGAAGGCTCCAGGCTTTAAGGTGCCTCGACCGTCCTCGTCCACCTGACCCATGATGATGTAGTTCAGACCTGAGGAGGAAGCAGATTCGTGCACGTTTTGTAAGTGTGTATACATGCTCATGTGTGTACTTGTGTAGTTTTTTTGTGCGTTAGTATGTGTTTGCATATTCGTCTTTGTGTGTGTGTCTCTGGGTCATGTCTTTGTGTGTGTGTCTATGGGTCTTGTCTTTGTGTGTGTGTCTGTGTGTGTGTCTTTGTGTGTGTGTCTGTGTGTGTGTCTCTGGGTCTTGTCTTTGTGTGTCTGTGTGTCTGTCTGTCTGTGTGTGTGTGTGTCTTGTGTATGTGTGTGTCTGTGTCTGTGTGTGTCTCTGGGTCTTGTCTTTGTGTGTGTGTGTGTGTCTGTGTGTGTGTCTCTGGGTCTTGTCTCTGTATGTGTGTGTGTGTGTGTGTGTCTTGTGTATGTGTGTGTGTGTGTGTGTGTGTGTCGTGTATGTGTGTGTGTGTGTGTGTGTCTCTGGGTCTTGTCTCTGTATGTGTCTGTGTCTGTGTGTGTCTCTGGGTCTTGTCTCTGTATGTGTGTGTGTATGTCTGTGTGTGTGTGTGTGTCTTGTGTATGTGTGTGTGTGTGTGTTGTGTATGTGTGTGTGTGTTGTGTCTTGTGTGTGTGTCTCTGGGTCTTGTCTCTGTATGTGTGTCTGTGTGTGTCTCTGGGTCTTGTCTCTGTATGTGTGTGTGTGTGTTGTGTCTTGTGTATGTGTGTGTGTGTTGTGTCTTGTGTATGTGTGTGTGTGTGTGTTGTGTCTTGTGTATTCCAGTACCTCTACGCAGTAGAGGACACTGCTTGCACGTTGACGCCAGTTTGACCGACATGGCCTCTCCTGCCTGGGTGATGGTCAGTCTGCCCGCCTTGTAGGTCCTGATGATGGACACACTGACGCTGAAACCGCCCTGAGGGCTCGGAGTTATGGCCATCACCTTCCCTGTGATCACTGGGAGAGAGAGAGAGACAAAAAGAGAGAGAGGGAGAGAGAGAGGAATTGTTTTCGTTTTTTTGAAAATTATGAGAGAGAGAAGAGAGCGAGAGAGTGGGGAGGAGGGTTAAGCTTAAACTGTGAATACATTTACATTTAGTCATTTAGCAGATACTCTTATCCAGAGCGACTTATAGTAAGTACAGGGACATTCCTCCCAAGGCAAGTAGGGTGAAGTGCTTTGCTCAAGGATACAGTCATTTTGCACATCTGGGAATCAAACCGTCAACCTTTTGATTATTAGCCTGATTCCATAACAGCTCAGCCATGTGACCCCCATTCAATACAGCTGTCTGGAGTGGAACTCACCAAATTCACTGGAGCAAAAGCTGATCTTGATGGTTCCATCTCTCTTACAGGCCTTGGCACACATCGGGTTCAGGGGGCCTGAGAGAACCGAGGAAACACACACACGTCACACACACGTCACACACACACACGACACACACACGTCACACACACACAAGTCACACACAAGTCACACACGTCACACACACGTCACACACACACACAAGTCACACACACACACCCTGCTGTGACCGCGTCTGTTCCTCAGCCCCTCTCACCTGTCCTCCGGCCGTTTGGCCTCTTCACCACGACCCTCCTCCCCCCGGGGGTGGCTGGTCCCAGGGGCTTGGCTGCTTCAGGCTTGGGCTTCTCAGGCTGGGGTTTGGGGGCCACGTATGGGGTGGTGGTGGTGGTGGGCCGCAGGGTGGTGGTGGTGAGGGCCGGTTTCTCGGCGGGTTTGAAGGGGGCGGAGTCCAGGCGGGGCCCCATGCCGCGGTCTATCGTGGGGACGTGGGAGTTGCCGCGGGCGACGCTGCTGTAGGTCGCCATGAAGCCGTCGGACGTCACGCTCAGGTCCGAGGCGAACTGCACCAGGAGCACGTTGCCGTTGGTGACGATGGTTCTGCGGGGCGGAGACAGAGACCAGGGTGGAGTCAGGGGTGGGGTAAGGGGACGGGGTCAGGGGCGAGGTCAGGGGCGGAGCCTATACGTACGCAGGAGGAACGTCTCCGCAGAACTTCCCGATACGCCGAGAATCGTCCTTCTCCCCGCCGTTGAAGAACGCCACGTAGTCGAAACGACAGTAGGAGTCGGCCTCCACGTCAAACTTTCCAAACTTCACCTCAATGACCTAGTACACACACACACACACATATATGTGCGCACACACACACACACACACATATATGTATACACACACACAGAGACACACACGTTATAATCACCTGACCCACCAAGAATGAATGAACCACGAATTACAATTAAGAAAATACGAGAATATTACAATCAAACCAACAAGGTTATACATCGGGCAGACTCAACACCCGGATGTCAGGTATAACGATGGGCACCATCCCTACGACAGTGACAGTGTTGCTAACGCTAGGAGCAGAGGATGATGGGACATGACGAACCCTGTCTGGTTCCACCGTGATGAGCCAGGAGCAGCTGATGCCTGCAGGGTAGTTCTTGTCGGGCCAGTTGGGGGTTTTGATCTCTCCCTGGGACTTGGTCATTTTACCTCCACAGTACTGGTCCTCTGGAACCAAACACACAAGTTCAGTCAGGAGGTTCCCTCACACTCACACACGTGCACAGGTAACACTCACACACACACACAGGTAACACACACACACGTGCACAGGTAACACTCACACACGTGCACAGGTAACACTCACACACGTGCACAGGTAACACACACGCACATGGGTGGGTACTAGCACACACATGAAGATACACGTGCACTCACACACGTGCACAGGTAACACACACTCACACACGTGCACAGGTAACACACACACACGTGCACAGGTAACACACACACACGTGCACAGGTAACACACACTCACACACGTGCACAGGTAACACACACTCACACACGTGCACAGGTAACACACACACACGTGCACAGGTAACACACACGTGCACAGGTAACACACACTCACACACGTGCACAGGTAACACACACACACGTGCACAGGTAACACACACACACGTGCACAGGTAACACACACACGTGCACAGGTAACACACACACACGTGCACAGGTAACACACACACACGCACATGGGTGGGTACTAGGACACACATGAAGACACTCATTCACACACACCCACACACAAACACACAGACATAAATACTCCTACACACAAACGCACCCCTCCCCCCCCCCACAGGTTTCCACGTGCTTCAAACACCCGTCATCTTAACGCACACGTCTGACACTGCCTCTTACCGTCCTCGTGGGGTCGGACGCCGGTAAAGTAGGTGAGGAAGCCCCGCCCCCCGTTGGCCTCGTCAGAGCCCATCTCCAGCATCATGGTGTTGGTGGTGGAGATCAGGGAGCCGGGCCGGAAGGTTCCGCAGAAACGCCCCAGCTTCTGCACCATGTTGGAATGCCCGTTGTACACGTCCAGGTAGTCATAGCGACAGAGCGGGTCGGCTTCCAGGTCGAAAATGCGGAAGGAGAGCATGACCACGTTGCCTTCTGGGACCTGGAGTTCAGAGAGGAGAGAAGGAGAGCATGACCACGTTGCCTTCTGGGACCTGGAGTTCAGAAGGGAGAGAAGGAGAGCATGACCACGTTGCCTTCTGGGACCTGGAGTTCACAAGGGAGAGAAGGAGAGCATGACCACGTTGCCTTCTGGGACCTGGAGTTCAGAAGGGAGAGAAGGAGAGCATGACCACGTTGCCTTCTGGGACCTGGAGTTCAGAGGGGAGAGAAGGAGAGCATGACCACGTTGCCTTCTGGGACCTGGAGTTCAGAGAGGAGAGAAGGAGAGCATGACCACGTTGCCTTCTGGGACCTGGAGTTCAGAAGGGAGAGAAGGAGAGCATGACCACGTTGCCTTCTGGGACCTGGAGTTCAGAGGGGAGAGAAGGAGAGCATGACCACGTTGCCTTCTGGGACCTGGAGTTCAGAAGGGAGAGAAGGAGAGCATGACCACGTTGTCTTCTGGGACCTGGAGTTCAGAAGGGGAGAGAGGGAGAGCATGACCACGTTGCCTTCTGGGACCTGGAGTTCAGAAGGGAGAGAAGGAGAGCATGACCACGTTGCCTTCTGGGACCTGGAGTTCAGAAGGGAGAGAAGGAGAGCATGACCACGTTGTCTTCTGGGACCTGGAGTTCAGAAGGGGAGAGAGGGAGAGCATGACCACGTTGCCTTCTGGGACCTGGAGTTCAGAAGGGAGAGAAGGAGAGCATGACCACGTTGCCTTCTGGGACCTGGAGTTCAGAAGGGAGAGAAGGAGAGCATGACCACGTTGCCTTCTGGGACCTGGAGTTCAGAGGGGAGAGAAGGAGAGCATGACCACGTTGCCTTCTGGGACCTGGAGTTCAGAAGGGAGAGAAGGAGAGCATGACCACGTTGCCTTCTGGGACCTGGAGTTCAGAAGGGAGAGAAGGAGAGCATGACCACGTTGCCTTCTGGGACCTGGAGTTCACAAGGGAGAGAAGGAGAGCATGAAGACTGCGAGAGAGAGGAAGAGCATGTGTTTTTTTAGGGGAGGGGGGGAGGTGGGAGGTATTGAGGGTGGGTCGGAGGGTACTGAAGTAAGAGGATAGAAGGAGCACAGGGGGAGGTTAGGGGATACGAAGACACGTCACTCACTGTGATTCGCCAGACGCATTTGCTGTTGGGTTTGTAGTGGTTGGGGAAGGCCTCACTGCCCAGGAAGCCCGAGTCTGACACCAAGTCTCCTCCACAGTGGAACACAGGCCTGGGGCGAGCAAGGGGAGCGGGGTCACCATGGAGACACACAGAGAGAACACGTCAACAACCCTTTACAGTAAGAACTACCGGCTCTTTCATCACACCAAGACGAGCGTACGAGGTGTGAGTGTTTACACACATAAATACAGCTCACTTCCTTATTATTATGGTCTGTAAATCCCCACAACTGCCTGCTGTGATACCTTCTCTGTGCTGGTGTCAGTTTCAGGGGAATGAGGAGAGGGTGAGGGGGGTCGCAGACAGGATGGAGACAGAACAGTTAGGAGAGGTTATTGTTTCCTTGTTACTCGAGCTTCCCTTAAACTTTTCCCTTTTCCAAAACCCGCCCCCCGACCCCCCCGATCCCGCCTGTGAGAGACAAACGTAAACAAAACGAGGGTCTGGAAAATTCACATCCAAGACAAGACATCAGAGTTCAATAAACTGCTTGTAAACTCTTGTGAACTCTTAGAAAGCAAAACAAGAGTCAATTATCATTGCAGGGGAGGGGAGGGGGGAGGTGGGGGTTGGCAGTTGGTTCCAGTATGTTTTCCAGGACTCGAGCCAAATCCATTGGGGCTAGCTTAGACACACGCAAATATTTCACCGATTAGTTGACACACTTCCCAGAATCACACGAAATAGGAGGTCCGTCCGGAAGACCCCAGCAGAGACAGAGGCCAGGCTACCAGATAGCCAATCAACACAGAGCAGAGACAGACACCAGCCTATGACAGCCAAGAACCCCAGCAGAGGCAGAGATGACAGCCAATAAGCCTTGAGCTGATCAACCCCCCGGTCAGACAGACAGGGTCCAAACATCTGGGGACAGCTCTACCACGGTGGACGACCCAGGAAAGAACAGGAAAGAACAGGAAAGAACAGGAAAGAACAGGAAAGAACAGGAAAGAACAGGAAAGAACAGGAAAGAACAGGAAAGAACAGGAAAGAATTTCCAAACACAAATACAGGAGACTTCTTCCAAACACAGAGTGCACTTTGCTCCACAGTAAACTACTGCTAAGATATGATGAACATTTGAATAAAAATACAAGGGATACACAATCCTGACAAAAGTAACGAATGAAGACGCATCGTTCTGGACGTGTCCTACGCACACGCTCCGCAGCCATCCAATCAGAGACGTCCAAAACGGTCGCCACACCTCTCCCCGCACACACGCAGATTCACAACAAACACAGCGAGCCCCAGATCCATGACAGCAAGCCCCAGAGCCCTCGGCCACCTCACCTGGTGTAGTTGGTTCCTGCTTGCCCCTGAGCCTGAGTCCAGCCCAGAGCCAGGAGCAGGGAGAGAGCACAGACAGCCAGCGCACTCCTCATCATGACACACGCAGCGACAGAGACAGGAGAGAGAGATGAGCGTACGGAGACGAGGTGAAGGATAAGGGGGAGGGAGGATCCGGAGGGGCGGAGAGAAGGAGAGAGAGAGAGAGAGAGGGGAAGGGATCTGCGAGAACGGGGAAGGGAGCGAGGGAAAGGGATAAAAAGAGAGAGAGAGGGATGCTGAAAGCGTAGAAAGAGTTGGAGAATCGAGGCTGGCTGAGAGATGACGTGGGGGCGAGGGGGAGGGTTAGGGTTTAATTGCTACCAGATGCTGTCAACACAGGCCCCGGTACAGCGGAGGGGAACCACAGGAAAGAGGAGCCAGGAGAGACGTAGGGTCTAGCTTCTCACGGGGGCAACACACACTGCCTGGGACACACACACTGGTGTCGAGTCTCAGGCAGAACGCAGATAGCATCAGGTACAAACACTATCAGGCTGTGTAAATCAGCATTTAGAGCGGGGGGAGGGGTGGGAGAGGAGGAATGATGGTGGGAGGGAGAGTGGAAGAGAAGGAGGGAGGAAAGGGAGTGGGTTGGAGGGACGGGGGATGTCTGGAGGGAGCTGGAGGGGGCTGGAAGCGACAGGGGGGCTGGAGGGTTCTTGGAGACCTGGGGGGGGCAGGGGGGAGAGGTTTCTTCCCTCCATGGTGCTCTGCTGCAGGGACCCCTTTGGCCCACATTTCGGGAGGCTGCAGAGGCTGCAGAGGCTGCAGAGGCTGCTTTATAAAGCCCATTAAACCACCAGATTCACGGCGGACGTCACAGCAGAGGCAGGATCAAAGCCAGGACACCCCCTCCCCCCCCTCCCCGTTTCAGTCTGGCTTCACTGGGCCACTGTCTGCACTCACAGGTGGGAAATCATTCAAACAAGGTTCTAATACCAACTGAAGGATTTATCTGAAGTGTTTGAAGGTATAAATTCAGTATAGGGGCGCCCTGTGATATAGAGAACAGCAAAAATGCTGTTGCTATGGTTTTACGATGTGAGACTGTGCTTGTGAACGCATCTGTAGTTCCTGTGTGATAGTTGTGTAGTGTGTCTGGTGCTTGTTACTAGCTGACATCGAGGCAGAAGGTCTGATAAAGGGCCCAGAATGAGCAGGAATGTAGTTTGTGTGTGGGAGTGTGTGTGCGAGTGTGTGTGCGAGTGTGTGTGTGCGTGTGTGTGTGTGTGTGTGTGTGTGGGTGTGTGTGTGTGTGTGTGTGTGTGTGTGTGTGTGTGTGTGTGTGTGCGAGTGTGTGTGGGAGTCAAAATGACCCCCCTGTAACACCTGGCTGGACTCCAGAGCTGGAGACCTCTGCCACGACTCCAGAACAATCCATCACAAGGCACTCACATTCCTGACAGGGACAAGGAACAGCAGCGGGGGAGCCTGGGATTGGAGGGAGGAGGGGTGGGGGGAGGGAGGGAGAGGAGGGAGGGAGGGTAAGGGAGGGGAGGAGTGGAGGAGTGGAGGAGGGGAGAGGGAGAGGAGGGAGGGTAAGGGAGGGGAGAGGAGGAGTGGAGGAGTGGAGGAGTGGAGGAGTGGAGGAGGTGTAGAGGGAGAGGAGGGAGGGTAAGGGAGGGGAGGAGTGGAGGAGTGGAGGAGTGGAGGAGGGAGAGGAGGGATGGTAAGGGAGGGGAGGAGAGAGGAGGAGTAGGGGAGAGAGAGGGAGAGGAGGGAGGGATGGTAAGGGAGGGGAGGAGAGAGGAGGAGTAGGGGAGAGAGAGGGAGAGGAGGGATGGTAAGGGAGGGGAGGAGAGAGGAGGAGTAGGGGAGAGAGAGGGAGAGAAGGGACGGTAAGGGAGGAAAGGAGAGAGGAGGAGTAGGGGAGAGAGAGGGAGAGAAGGGATGGTAAGGGCGGGGAGGAGAGAGGAGGAGTAGGGGAGAGAGAGGGAGAGGAGGGAGGGTAAGGGAGGGGAGGAGAGAGGAGGAGTGATCTGAGCGACACAGAGCTGGTAATCAGACAACGCCACAAGGCATGGAGTTCTCTTGGAGGGGTGGGCGCGGTTAACTGTATAAACAATGATTATTCACAGCTTAGTATCAGTCTGGGCCCACTCTCTTTCTGAAAACTTCAGAGAAGAGACAAGGGAGGAGAGCTGAGAGGCAGAAGAGGAGTGATGAGAGGAGGACTCACTGGGCAGAGCCTGACACAGCCTGAGGCCATGTCTTCCCCTCTCTCTCCCCATACAATTTGTGTCCCTCTGTAAGTGTTGCTGTCCAATAAAGGCATAATAAGGCCGAAAATACACATCCTCAGCGTCGGCCACAGCCACAGCCTCAGTCTCAGCCTCACCCTCAGTCTCAGCCTCACACGAAAGACTTGCAGAACTCTGAACGCGTGTGACTGTTTACACAACGACTGTGAACCCATCTCTCCCCTGTCATTGTGGTGTCTCTCTCCCCAGCTGAAAGGAAGATCACTGGCTACCACAAACCGACAGTAAAAAAAACAACAATCCTCACCAACAAACACAGGAACGACACACACACTCAATACGCAACAGTGGATAACATGATTATTCTACCGTTGTTCTGAAGGAGTTGACTTGGCACGTACCGGACAGTGAGTAGATGACCCACTGTAAGAGACTGATGAGGGGGAAACATTGAAAGTGAAATGGTTAGCGTGAGGCATCGACTGAAGGAAAGTGTGTAACTCGTTTGACCAGACCAACTGACCAATCTGTGCCAGCAAGGCCAGCAAACACCTTCTGGAAACTTCTTGGGCTTGGACCACAGCCTCTCTCCTACTGGCTGAAGCAAGGGTATGTGTGATCTAACTTCACACTCAAAGACACTCTAAAATACTTTATTTTTCCCCCCGAAATGTTGAGAGTACAGATGGTCAGTGTGTGGCTTCTGCTGAAGGTCAGCGAGGAAGGTTCTGGAAGGACTTGGTTTTGCTGCCCAGTTCTCTGTGGGTGGTGATGACACATGATGCCAAAGATGTCTCCCTCCTCCTCCTCCTCTTCCTCATCCTCCTCTTTCTCCCTCGGCCAGCCCAGTATCTTTACACAAGCACTTGGGAATGTTCCAACGCATGTTTGAACTCTATACCGACTCCAGACAGAGAGAAACGAGGGGTATAGAGAGAGGGAGAGAAGAAGAGGGGGAGAGGAGAAGAGGAAGAGAGGAGAAGAGGGGGAGAGGAGAAGAGAGATAGAGTGGGATAGAGAGAAATGATAGAGAGAAAAGAGAGGACCATACTAGGCAATACTATCAGCCTTTTGACTGGTCATTTATTTGTGGAAATACAGCATGTGCCTGTGTATGATTTAGGTTTACTCAGGAACACTGGTGGTCTTCATAGGACTGCACCGACTGTGGGGTCTGATCGCCCCCTAGAGGCCAGAGATGGAACAGCTTCTCTGTGCCGCCTCATTAAAAGGCTTACAGACAAGTTCAAGATTCATTTATTTTATTTCAGGTCCACAGAATGACACAAAACATCATATGACTGAATGAATGAAGACAAAGAGTGAATAGTTTCTGAGGAGTGCCTGTGACAGGAGAACCTCATGTCCACGTACGGGATAAAGCACCAGGGGGGGAGGTGAGTGAGTGAGGGATGTCTGACAAGGAATGCAACTCTGCACCCCGCTCCCATAGAATACGTAAACAAAATAACAAATAAACTTCCGTAACAGAAGTTAGGTATCAAAGGTATTTTGTGGGAATAACAGGAAGGAATGTAAATCATGTCCTGTTACCTTTAGCTGTTGGCTGGAAATAAAGAAAACACAAACATGACAATAAAAAAGACTATAAATGATGGCAGTGTGATATTATTCTCTTGAATATGTACTGTAAAATACAGTATCGTAGAATATCTGACATTACTGTGGAAAATTCCCTACAATATCATTATTATTCTACCAAACTAATTCTTCAACATGAATTTGAGAAATTGACATCACAGATTTGACAGCTTTTTCCAATATGGATAAAGTCTATTGCGTTGAAACGGCGCAAAGACTTTGAAACTATCAAATTGTAGATTCTTTAGGAGAGAGAAACCAATAACATACAAACAGAGTTTACAGTCGAAACACGACCAGGACACTTCGTGCCAATAAAAAGAATATTTACAAAATATTTTTCCTGAAACAAAATACACAACATACAACACAAACAGTATTTTTATATACAGTGCGTAACATTTCTACACATTTACTGTTCATGTTGCTCATAATCTCTCCTCATGGACGTTGTGTCTCGTCAGAGATATGTACACATTTACATATCCAAAAGGCCCTGCTTGAAAGGGGCTTACATATATACAAATAGAGGGGACGAATCCCATTGGCTGTTTAAATCTCCTCAGTCTTTCCCCACCGCCACAAACGTCTTTCTCGCCGTCTCCGCGACGGATGAGGTCACCTCAGACTCCGCCCCTAACTGTCTCTTAGCAACCAGGTTCGATGATTGTCCAGCGTGGGCTTTCGGCGTGTCCTCCGTCCGGGCGGCCCGTGCCTGAGGGGGGATCGGGGAGGAGGCGTGGGGGCCTCGGGGGCGCTTGCTGTTCCCCTCCTCATGGAGGTGGAGGTCCGCCGTCAGGTCCATCTCCTGTAGCTCCGCCTCCAGGCGCGGGCGGGCGGAAGAGGGGGAGGAGTCACAGCCTGAACAAGACTGAAGACGGGCGAGAGGAGGAGGGAGAGAGGAGAAGGAGTTTGAGAAAAAAATCGCACCCTTCATTTACTTCTAAACCCTGTGAGCCCTCCAGAGGTGGCATGCTGGTCACATGGTCAAAGTAGATCCGTAAGAGAGACTCACGCTGACGTTGATGGCCGTGGGGAGCCCTCCTGTACCCATCCAGGGGTGCACCTGGGCCAGCTCCCTCCTCTGCTCCTCTGTGAAGTGAGGCTGCTTCCTCTGCATGGCCCTCAGAACATGTCGGTCCTCCCTCAGCACCGTCTCCATGTCCCTGGACACACAACGCAACACACAACACAGTTAATATACACACACATACACACACTTAACATACAAACACACACACAGCGGGGGTCAAGGGTCAGAGGTCGTCTGCTGGGCCCACTCACCGGGTGGGCATCTGGTAGGTCATCATGACTTTTTGGTCCGTGTTGGCCATGAGGAGCCAGATGGGGTCCTGCAGGACCAGCTTCATCAGCTGGGCCTCTTGGCCCGCAGCCTTGTGCCCGTGCTCGTTCTCCGACGAGTCGATGCTGCCGAAGTACTTGCTGGTGTTGCTGCTTCCTGGAGGTACAGGAAGTGACGTGTCACATCCTGGCTCGGGCTCTGAAGGTGTGTGTGTTATAGCTGCTTTATAGAAGAGTACAGCGTCTAGACTGTGTGTGTGTGAGAGAGAATCTAGTCTATCTCTCCATTACACTAGATAAGCATCAAACCAAGTGTTGTGTTCTGGTGTGTTGTGTTCTGGTGTGTTGTGTTCTGGTGTGTTCTGGTGTGTTGTGTTCTGGTGTGTTATGGTGTGTTGTGTTCTGGTGTGTTCTGGTGTGTTGTGTTCTGGTGTGTTTGTTCTGGTGTGTTCTGGTGTGTTGTGTTCTGGTGTGTTCTGGTGTGGTGTGTTCTGGTGTGTTCTGGTGTGTTGTGTTCTGGTGTGTTCTGGTGTGTTCTGGTGTGTTGTGTTCTGGTGTGTTGTGTTCTGGTGTGTTCTGGTGTGTTGTGTTCTGGTGTGTTCTGATGTGTTCTGGTGTGTTCTGGTGTGTTCTGGTGTGTTCTGTTCTGGTGTGTTCTGGTGTGGTGTGTTCTGGTGTGTTCTGGTGTGTTCTGGTGTGTTGTGTTCTGGTGTGTTCTGGTGTGTTCTGGTGTGTTGTGTTCTGGTGTGTTGTGTTCTGGTGTGTTCTGGTGTGTTCTGTTCTGGTGTGTTCTGGTGTGGTGTGTTCTGGTGTGTTCTGGACTTACTGGTTCCGCTCCCTGAGGTGCTGCAGCCGTTAGAACCCGGACCCGGAGGAACCCGACCCAGAGGACCCGGTCCCGGAGCCCGAGGCGGCCGAGCCGGTGCCTGAGCTGGCGTCCTCCTGGAGCAGCAGGTCCAGCAGATCGCTGGAGGTGGACATGGCGTCCAGGTCCTCAACGTTCTCTTTGGTCTTTTGGCCGGAGCCCTGCACCATGGCGACCTGCTTCCCCGGCCAATCCTGAGCGCTCAGCCCGGGAGGGGGCGGCGTCTGCATCGCCCCGGTCGCCATGACTTCCTGACGGTTGCTGGGCAACTCCTCCAGCTGCAGCAGGTTGAGGGGGGAGGAGCATCGCGACTGGAAGAGGGGCGAGTCTGTGCCCTGTGGGGTCTGGGCCAGGTACTGGGGGGTGCTGGAGCGAGAGGGGCCCATGTGGGCAGGGTCCACCAGGGGCATGGTGGGGAGGGGGCTGGGGTAAGGGAACGCAGGGTTGGGATTCCAGAACTGTTGGGGCAAGAGAGGCAGGGCAGGGTTGAGGAGGGAGGGGTTGAGCTGGGCCACTGCAGGGGGCAAGAGAGGCAGGGCAGGGTTTAGCTGAGGCATGCCCAGGCTCAGCTGAGGCATACCTAGGTTCAGGGGAGGAATGGCAGAGTTCAGCTGAGGCATCCCCAGGTTCAGGGGAGGAATGGCAGGGTTGAACTGGGCCAGGGCCGGGTTGAGCTGGGCCAGGGGTATGGCCTGGGGGAAGGGCAGAGGGGCCTGGTTGAGTTGCGAGAGCGCGGGGCTCAGGTGAGGCATGGCTGGGTTGTACTCAGGAAGGCTCGTCTGGAGGTGAGGGAACATGAGGTTGGGCAGGACCACCATGACTGGCGGGGCCATGGGGAGGGGGAACTGGGAGGCGTGTAGGGGGAACTGGTAGGCTGCTTGGGGGTTGGCGCTGGCCATCTGCAGGCTGGGATCCAGCCCCGGGTGAGTCAGCAGCTGCTGGGGGACGGAGGGGAAGAGGGGGTAGAAGGGGAGGACTCCTGGAGGGTAGGCCGCCCCAGGGGGGGGCAGGCTGGCCTGGGAGGCCACGGAGGTGGGCCAGGAGGAGGAGGAGGTCAGGGGCCCCTGCATCATGAGGGGCTGGCCGGAGGGGAACATGCAGCGAGGGTGTCGGTCTCCTCCACGCCTTCTGGAGCCGCTGTTCATCCCAGAGCCGGCCAGCGGGGCTGGGTAGCTGGCACGCAGGGGGCCCTCCTGCTGGTGCTTCAGACGCTTGCCCCCGCGGCCACGCCGGCGACCGCTGCCCCCTGCTGGGTAGTCCTGGGAACAGTGGACTCCTGAAACACGAGAGAACCAGAGAGGGTTGGTGCTGGGTGGAAAAAACGACTCAACAAAATAAATATAAATGAGTGGGAAAAATATGGAAAACGACATTTAACGGCCGCATCCTCAGTTATTAAAAACACCTGCCTCACCCACCCCCTCCCACCCCTCCCCCTCCTCCTCCTCCCAGCGTACCTTTGGGCGTGGCGGTGTGCCCGCGCACGGACCCAGACTCAGGCTCCAGAGCAGTCAGCTGGCTCAGGTCTCGGAAGCGGCTGAGGAACACCTCCTCCTCCTGCTGGGTGTGGGCCGACAGCACCTCCTTGGTCAGCCCCACGTGGGACGAGCCGCCAGCCGGCCTCCGGGGGCTGGGGGCAGCGAGGCTGCGTTTGGTGGCTGGGGCGGTGGTGGGGGGGGTGGTGGGGGTCACCGGTGGCTCCTCCATCATCACGATGTCTGCCAGAGAAGAAAAGGATAACAGGAAATGTAAGACAGGGGGGAGAAAGAAAGAAGAGAGAGAACGACAGAGAGAGAGAGAGAGAGAGAGAGAAATACAGAGAGAGAGAGAGAGAGAGAGATACAGAGAGAGAGAGAGAGAGAGAGAGAGAGAGAGAGAGAGATACAGAGAGAGAGAGAGAGAGAGAGAGAGAGAGAGAGAGAGAGAGAGATAAAGAGAGATAAAGAGAGATAGGAGGAAGTGAGACAGGAAACAGGTTCTGGGGGCAGGATGCCGACCTGACTGTAGAGGTTTCTTGTCGCCCACGTGGACGATGGTGCTGCTAAAGCTGCCCTGGGACGTGACGGACGGCGCGCTCTCGGCCTCGCAGCGCAGAGCCAGGGGGCTGAGGGGGTGGCCCGGGCCGGCCTGACACACTTTGGAACCCTCCGGAACGCCCACGGCCGCCTCCAGGTCTGCAGAGAACAAAAACACGGGGTTAACCTCCGTCTCGGCTCCACCCACTGACAGGAAGTGGAATATGTCAACTAAGCTTGCGATTCCAACCCTCTCTTTCTCTGTCAATCTCTCTCTCTCTCTCTCTCTCCCTTCTTTCCTCACACTCTCTCCCTCTATAAGTCAGAAAGTACCTTTGGCACCCCCCGACAGCTCCCGCTGCTTGTCGTCGTCCGAGGTGGATGAAGTGGTGCAGGAGGACGAGCCACACTTCCTCTTCACCGTGTTGGGCACGTTACAGCTGTCCAGGTACCTGCAGACACAGAGGACGGGAGCTCCGTCACACACTGACACCACCATCATCACTTCCACGGGGAGCTACTACATCCACATCGTTCCCTGACTCTGACCACCGAGGCGCTGTCAGAACCACGCACTTCTGATCCTTGGTTCTCCGCTGGACTTCCTGTTTGACCCATTTACGCTATTTATTCTATCGCTTCGAATGAAAGCGTCTGCGAACTAAAAACTGTGGAACGTAAAAGGTGATCCTCCTCGGAGACAGGACAGCCACCTACCGTATGATGCTGTCCAGGCAGTTGACCTGCTGGTAGGAGAAGCTGGAGGCAGGGTCCCTCCTTAGGGGCTGGACGGAGGCCAGGGGCTTGGAGGGCCCCGCTGGACCCACAGCTGCAGGCTCCCTGCTGATCTTCCCTGTCTCCACCACGGCTACTGACAGGAGGGCAGAGGGGAGGGGGGTTATTTAATTAGGGAACTTGTTCATGAGAAGTTCATATCAAATATATTTCAACAAAACAGCCCAACTATTTATCACGCAAGATACATGTGACACACGACCTGGTTAGATCTATAGAGATTGACGTCAACATTTGATTTATCTATCCATCCATCCGTGCAAATCACCCGCCTAGTCATCCATACATCCCTGTAACATAACAAAGACTCTGTGACTCTGCGTCACTGGCCGCTCGGCTCTCACCCGTGTTGACGTGCTTGCGGAGCGGCTTCCTGCTCCTGGACTCCATGAACACCTGCTGACCGCTGCTCTTCACCATGTGCACGTCCTTGCACATCTGCTGAAAGGTCATCTGCTGCTGGGACGAGACACGGGATGGGAGATGAGGAAGGATGTGTGAGAGAGTGTGTGTGTGTGTGTGTGTGTGTGTGTGTGTGTGTGTGTGCGTGCGAGTGTGTGGGTCCTCTGTTCAGTCTGTTGTCCTCAGTGGTGTTGCTAAACGGGCTCTAGTTTTGGCAGGGGCCCACATACTGTTATTTACACTAGGATATGAGTGCTAATCTGTAACATGGAGACATTTCACATGGCCCAGGATCATCTCCGTCCCTCACTCCTCCAGCACCCCTGTCGGGGGAACTCACCGGTCTGTGTGTGTGCGTGTCGCGCTTGCAGTGGCTGTTGCTGTCGTCGTCGTCGGGGTCGTGCCGGCGGCGGCGTGGCTGCTGGGAGCCCTGGCCCCCTTGGGAGCCGTGGCTGCTGCAGGCTGGGGCCCCCTGGGAGCCCTGGCCCCCCTGAGACCCGGAGCTGTGCACCGGCTGCACCAGCACACGGTGGATCTGCTCGCTCAGCCGGGGGATCTCCGGGGACATGGGACGCGTCTCCGCCTCCTTGGGGGTGAACACGTCCTCGTTCAGGGGGCTCCTGTTAGAGAACGGGGGTGAGAGGGCGGAGAGACGGTAAACACAAGGTACTCCAACGACTGGACAACGACTTAAGCGGACGTTTTTTTATCCAAAGGCACTTAAAAAGGGGATTTGAACCTGTTAACCTCTTGAACTACAGTCAAAGCCCTACCGCTAATCCCCCACCTTTCAAAGGACGCGACTAAACGGCTTAACCTTTCGACTCACGGACCCAGAAGCGAGCCCAAAGCGAAGAGGGTTGACTTACGTTCGCACTTTGTGTCGCCCCACGATGAAGGCCACCTTCCTGCTCCAGGGGTTAACGAAGGACGACCAGGACGTGTCGATGGTCAGGTACTCCCCGTTACGTGCACAGATGCGCAGGGGGGAGTGTTCGAACGGCTGGCCGGCCGACTGCAGAACTAAAAGGGGGGGAACAGATAACACAGTATTCAAGACTGACACCTGGTCGACATCCACCTTTGAAAGGAGGTGTAACAAGAAGAGATGAGATCGAGAGAATATATAAGACAAAGCTAGAGGATAGGATGGACTCACTCTTCTTGTGGATGGCCACCATGACAGGCCTGTCGTCAGGGTGAAGGTACATGAGTACAGGGGTCCCGATCAGATCCTGGGGCAGGTAACCAAGCAACGGTACAGCCCTGCAACACACAGCAACTTACTATACTGTGCTTCTGCATAGGGGCCATTCAAACACAGGAAGCCTTTAGAGCTCTAACGGCTGATAGAGAAGCCATTCTGCTGACCTCTCGTCCACCTCTTGGAAGAGACAGTTGGGGGTGTGGCTGGTGGTGAAGATCCTCTTGTCTGCAGGGATACGGGGTGCTGAGAGGAGAGAGGAGAGAGAGACAGAGAGAGAGAGAGAGAGACATAGGGAAAGAGAGAGAGAGAGAGAGAGAGAGAGAAAGAGACAGAGAGAGAGAGAAGGGAGAAAGAGAGAGGGGGTTACATAAGAACAAACTGTCCTACAGATGAAGAATTCAGCAGCTAGACGTCATTTCCAGGAGTCTCTTAGTGTTCAGGTGAAGAACCCGTTGACAGATCTCTGTGGTCGGGGCCTACCTTCGTATCCTGAGTGGACCCTCTCTGCGATGAGGAGGCAGCAGGGCTGCGGCTGAGACATGTCTGAGTCCCTCAGGGTCAGCTGATAGGGCGTGAGGCGGAAGGGGTACAGACGCACCTCGCCCTCGCTGTCACGCCCCCGGCGGATGCGGCAGAACATGGACTTCTCCTGGGTGCAGTCGACGGGGGACGTCACTGCAGGGCGGAGGAAGGAGAGGAGCGTTAGAACCACCACATGAGGATCTCCTGGGTTCTCAGGTGTTTTTTTCTCTCTCCAAGCGATCTCCAGGTGAGTGGCAGCCAGGTGTCTCGGGGGTGTGACTCACCTGAGCCTGTGCAGGAGGCCCAGGGGGGGGAGGCGACAGGGCGCCGTGCTGCTGTAGAAGGTGCTCACGTCCTGGGGGGGCCAGGAGCTCGGAGAAGAGCGCCCCCTGGAGCCTCTCGGGTTTACAGCGCAGCATGGAGGAGGCCTGGGGGGAGATGTACACCACCTTGCCCGACAGGAAGGACACCCCGATGGAGAACGTGTCCTGGAGAGGGAAGATGGCCGACGAGCACAAATACTTCAGCGGGTATCGAGACATTCTTCTGCTGTACCTTATGTCAGAACTATTCATGTCTGATAAATAAAATGTAGCCTAAATGTTGGGAAGACACACTAGAGATTCTGATGATATCATTTAAGTTCAAATGAACAGTAGTAGTGTCTTACAGTGTTCTGGAGGGTATATTCCGAGGTGATGTTGTCCAGTTCGTCGGTGGTGAAGGACGAGAGGTCCAGACTGGAGCCGTGAGTCTCCTCGACACTCCAACGGTGATAATACTCTTGGTTCGCTAGAAAAATGAAGATTTAAAAAGGATAAGAAAAAAATACTCATCATACTGACGAATTGTAATGACGAGAGTATTAATCTAGTAACAAATGACCAAGTTTAGAACATGACTCTCCCACAGTTTCTCCAAGGGAATGAATAAAGTACCTATCTATCTATCAATCATATATACATAGTATACATCCATTTACCCATCCCTCCCTCCCTCCCTCCCTCCCTCTCTCACCTCTGACTTGTTTGACACAGTTGAGGGCGTACTTCAGGGAGGCCAGAGTGCTGGAGCGGCCCTTCCCCCTGTGGTCGGCCGGGACCCTGATCTTCAGCTCCTTCAGGGCCTTGAGCAGCTCCCTCTGGGTCTGCAGGCGGGCCGGCCGGTCGCTGCTGCAGCCCGAGGTGGAGGGGTTGTCCTGCTCCGAGCTGCAGCTCAGCAGGCTGTATGCCATGGAGCTGTTGGGGGGGGACGAGCTGTGAGAGTTGGAACTGACAGATGGACGGGAGGGGAAAATAAACAACACAACCATATGTTTTATTATCGCTGAACGGACTGTTTTGATTTGGACATTTTCATCTGGGGTGTTTTGGTGTCAATACGGTGCATGTTTGTAGCCAGAGGAGAGAGACAGATGGAGACTGAAAGGGTGAGTTACTAGTGTTGAATCTCAGTATTTATCATGTGTCTGGTCTCATTTAGCTACCTGACTTGTATTGTGACGTTTAAGTTGCGTGACGTTTAAGTTCTGTGATGTTTAGGTTCTGTGGCGTTTAAGTTCTGTGGCATTTAAGTTCTGTGACGTTTAAGTTCTGTGACGTTTAAGTTCTGTGATGTTTAAGTTCTGTGATTTTTAAGTTCTGTGATGTTTAAGTTCTGTGATGTTTAAGTTCTGTGGCGATCATCACCTCTTGCTCTCTGTGGTCTCCATGGCGGAGTCCTTGCCGTTGTTAGAGCTGCAGGTGGACGCCTCACGCCCCATGTGACCTTCGACCTCTCTCTCCGCCGAGTCGTTTCCGCTGGAGTTGGCATCGGTGTCGTCACAGGTAGACGGTGCAGGACCCCTGGGGGAGGGAACCCCAGGCGGTCGCACTCGCTTCCCATTGGCAGAGGAGCTGCCAATCAGTCCATGGGAGCCCGCCTTTTCCTGTCTGCCCTGTCCAGCAGTGTGCAGCTCTTCACTGCATACACCACTAGTGTCATCTCTAGGAGTGGTGTCTGCTGTATCATCACTCATTATAATCAATGAGTGATATACAATTGATCTTTGATAATTATTATCTTTTGATAGGTTTGGATAGTGCTATCATTAGATCAGAGTTTTTACTCGCAAAAACTAAGAAAGGGATATGAATATAAGATTGGATTTGACAATCTTGATAGTATTTTCATCCCATCAGTATCTAACAAAGCTGATGAAAAAAAGTTGGGAGAAAAAAATCTTGGAACCTCTTGAAACTTCTGTGACTAGGCTGACAGAACCGCTGCAGAAAGAAAAATGATTTTTTTCAGTATCAATATTTTGTATATCTGTAATACTACCCACAACTTCAGCTTGCTCGAGTGAATCCCCAAACAAGTCCACAACAAAAAAAAGATTTGTGCGAATTGCGAAATACATTGCTGTTAATCGAATCAATACCATAGGCTAAAGATGTGTGCTACGACATGCGTTAGAACACATTAGGCTAAAGCTGTGTGCTACGACATGCGTTAGAACACATTGACGCCAGTGGACACCGGCTTTGAGACTGTTGACGACAGTAAAGGCAACGTGCATTAGGATGGGTTGGGCTTGGCCACGACACATGTTCGGGATGATTACATTTTGTTTAGAGAAATGTACCTTGTTGGGTATTTACAAATCAAAACAATCTAATTCAACATTTTATAAACGACATTCTAATAACCTAGTTACATTTTTAAGGGGCTTCCAATATATGCGCAGCCGTTTCTCTATCTAGATCTGATCCAGATCAGTCCCTGAAATTCCATACGTAAAGCCGATGTCCACGTTATGAATCTGAACAACCCTTTATTTAAAAGGTTATTCCAATGCTTCTTAGTCAATGTATCGTCTAGTTCGTTTACTTGTCTACTTGTAGTAACCTACTCAAACAAATGCAAACTCACCTTTATGTAGAAATAGATATTCGTCAGCTACTTATCACTCCTCAAAACTCATCTACGGTAATGAATTCGACAGTTTGGAAATCATATAAATCTTTGAAACTCGAGGTAGCGCTATGTCTCACTCTCTACTCCTTGGATGTCTCTCATGTTTATCGTCCGCTTGTATTGCACATTTCCTTCGTACGACTCAGCACGCAAAAACACACGTGAATTGAATGATTTGAGATACTTTACTGTGATTGGTCCAGAATGGTCTTAAACCCCACCCTGTTCCAGTATAGCACGCCCATTTAAAAGTTCATTGGTCGAGTAGGGCGGTGCCCATCTTGCACGGGGCTTTTCTGTCACGTTGGTCTGGCGATGCACCTCAGTACATGGGCATGTCCAAATAATCTCATCCCGCATGTTTCGCATGTTCCTGGGTATAATTCCTCGTGTCCTTGCCCCCTTTACTTTCCTCCTAGTTTCATGACTTTTAGCCTTAAAGTATTTAAAACTCGCAACGCAACGTGGAAAAAGTGAACGTAGTTTACACACAGGTCTAATTAAAACTATTCAACTAGTTGACATTTACTTAATTCTTAATAGTCTGACCAAAGAGGTCTTAAAAATCACAGAGTACATTGGACACGGAAATAGTGAGACACATGAAACGTTTGGCTGAACCGTTTTCTACAAGCGTGGCTGTTGCGGTTATTGTCCCGTTGGTATGTTGGTGTTTCAGTCTGGCCCAGAGGTAACTGGTCTAGTATGGTCTTAAAAACGGTACTGTAGCCTACATATATTTATTCCAAATATACTTGCAATCGCGTGCACACACACGCACAGTCACTTATTAAATGACAGGGTTTAAGAGTCTATGCCACAGCCCCCTCCACTTTCCTTTTTTAGCCTTGCCTATATCAAGAGATTGCTACATATAATAATAAGCTTATTACTCATAAGACTCGATTGTGGGTTATTAATGAATGAGAGGCCCGTTTCGCGGCCCAAGTAGTGGATCTGCTTTGATTCCAGCTGCTATCCTCCTCCGCGTGCTTCCACCACCTTCCCAGCAGCACTGCCCTGTTGGGACAGGACAGCCTCGTGGGCTCACAGAGCGCGTGTGGCTCCGTATCACGGTGACACGCCACCAGTTTCTCAGGTGTTTACCCAATACCCAGTGAATTATGTTATGATATCTTAAAGTATGTAGACATAAATGATATTGCAATTTAATCAACGAACCAAGTAGGCTATATTACATTAATGGATTGTGTTCTGTTTCTAACATTATTGAAGTGTTTAGAGCCGAACGGTGTGTACTACTGTTTGATCTTCTGTAGTGTGATATACATCCACACGCTGCCGCTCGTGTCCATGTGTGGGGCAGCAACACATATGGCGACTACACTCATCAACGTGATGGTGGTTAAATACAATTAAACTCTGTATCGTATAGAAGCTTTAGTGAATGGCATGTGTATAGACGCACATTGTCTTATATATATGTTAATATCATATATCATATATCATATTTTCGAACAAACATTTAAACAAACTTATAAGTCACTTGTGTTTTGGACCCATTTTTTTCATTGGTTTTATTCAGTTTTATGTCGTCATGGTAATCAAACAGCCACCCACACAGCCACATCACACACGGAATATTCCTAAACTGGGGTAATAAACACAAGTCATCATCATCGTTGTTTTTCCAATATAGATATATTTCCATGATGTTCATCAATATAATAAGACATTGATAGATTCACACTACAATTATGTACTTATCCATTAGTTTCCTCTGTTGCATTGTAATCCACCGTGTTAGTTTCCAAATCCCTTACCAAATAAAAACAAGAAATGTATCAATAGGTTAACAAAAAGTAAACAAGAATACACATTTCCCGTGATCGCCCAGTCTAGTCCCTCCAGTAAGCCTTACGAACAGGGGACATATGAGTTCTGATTCCCAAAACCCCGGACCCAAAAGAAAAAAGTTCCCACCCTAAAATAAAAATAATTTAACAACGCAGAAATCTGGCGCAATTAATGACATCAGTCTAAACGTACTGAACATATGGTTTAACAGGATGGTAAAAATACCTCTATACCCCATTGAGTACCATCTCAGTTTTCCTGACCTGTCTAATATGATTGACATAGAAAGTCTCTATTGTCTTCTTCTTCTGTCTTCGAAAAGTACAAGCAAGCAAGCCACTGACGTAAATCTATAAAGTTATCAGTAACTTAACACAAATCAAAATGGAAACATTTGGTCCAGATCATGTGATTCGGTGTGAGCGGACTAGAGCGTTGTTCGTTTACAATCAAACTCGGAGGGTGCAGTGTCTCACAAGGTTCCCTCCTATGATGAGATCACTCCGCGCCTCTTTAGTTTGACATAAAAACAACCATCTCTACCGTTTTAGATTGGAGACGTCCCCGCACCCACCCCACCAACTGAATACCTAGAATACAACAGAAAAAGTGTCAGTTCGTTGAAAGATGCACGCGTCCTTTCTTACAGAGAAAAAGCAACAGAAAGAACACTCACATACACCAATTTTGACAGTTTTTTTTTGTATTTGATTGGCTGAGCATTCTTAGGACAACCCTTGAATTAGTGAGTAACACTGGAGTCCTAGCCCCACCAGTGTAAAGTCACTCCAGTAGACTGAGAACGTGTTAACTCCAGTGAGAGGTGCCACTGACTATCTATAGTAACCCCTCGAATTTTCTAAATTGGCTGAAATTCCAAATTTGACTTAAGTTTTTTTTCTTTCTTCACCTAGATTTTGATGGAAATTTTAATATCTCCTCCCTGAGGAAATTGGACCCCCCTTCCCCCAAAAACACCCCACACTACGACACCAAACAATACAGATCAACATTTTTTTTGTTGCTTTTGTTGCTTTTTGTTTTAACAGCTATAGTTCAAGTTCATACTTAATTTTATTTTGAAATCGTCAGCACTACAGACACACAAAAAGGGGAGTTGTGCTATTTATAAGTTATAGGAGCATATGTCTGAAGATTTGTTACGGCTTAAGGTAGCTCTCCAGACCAGGACGAACACTAAACTCTTATGAGGGAGGAGAAGGTGCAGAAGCACATTGTGCTTGGGGGTTTGGGTTTCTATGGCAAATTTTAAAATATACATTTCGATCTCCGTGCCTTATCCAGAGTGATGAGCTGGGTAACTAGGTCTTTTGAATAAAGGGTATGAGCTCTCAGAAATAGGGGAGGGCGGTTGCTGTTCAAGTGATTCAGGGAACACGTGTCACGTCCCTTGACTTGTTTTTGATGGCAGTTGGCAGTATAAAGCAAGAAAAGCTGGTCTTTGGTAATATTCCTGTGTATTAGTTTTGCTCTATTTAGGGAGAACACTGGGAAATGGGGCATTCTAAGGCCATTTCTTTTCAAATGGGAGCATTTGTGTGTGAGTGAGTGTTTGTGTGTGTGAGTAAGTGTATGTGTTTGACTGTGTGTGTGTATTTGTGTGTGTAAGTGTATGGTGTTGACTGTGTGTGTGTGTGTACGTGTGTGTGTTTGACTGTGTGTGCCGGTGTGTGAGTGTGTGTGCCGGTGTGAGAGTGTGTGTGAAAGTCGGTTGGAGTTCTCTGCCCACACAGAGCAGTGCTGGCTGTTCTGCTCTATACGCACCCTCCAACACACACACACACACACACACTTTCCCACACACACACACTGAAGGATTGTTGAAAGGGGAAAAGATACCTACAATCACAATGAATGTTTTCTTTGATTGAGGATAGATGGAGAAACATGGGTTTTGATGTGTAGAGCATGCTAGAGCATCTATTAAGACCAAACCAGTAAGGGCACCAATGAGAAAATAATCAATAACAGGAGCCTCTCCCTAGTTGCTTGGCAGTGTGTAACTTAGAGAGCTGACTTGCAAAAAATACACTCATACATACAAGACATATACAGAGATTGAGAAGCTTACTGCTGACAGCAATTAGTTGAGTCCTGATTGCACTCTCTGTATCTGTCTGTTTCACACACGAAAAAAATATACTATATAAATATACTCTATTACTATGGTTACAAAAGAAAAAGGCAGTAACTAGGGAGACGCAAAAGAGAGAGAGAGAGAACCACGGCAACAGCTAAACGTCCCCTCCTGTACGTGTTTTGGAAATGGGAGTTGTTTCTCGTGACGTTTCTTGGAATGCTGGCTACAGTGCTCAACTTCCGACAGCAAATCCCTGACAATATGAAAGATGCTGGCGATATCAGGGGCCAATTCGCCGACTAGTCGAGCAATGTTTTCTTTTTCGGACTATAGCCTGTTTGTGTGTTAACGCCATTTATTTTCCTCATTTCTCGTCCGTTTTACGGACCCTCACTGAGAGTAAGGCAGGTGTGCTCGTCGACAGGTGAGGCTTGGCTGCATGTGGTTCTCTCTCGGCCGGCCAGACGTATGACCAGCCCAACAGCGCCATCAAAAACAAGGACATTTGTGCATTTGAAACCGTTTCCCCATATACATTTAGCCACTCCTCCTCCACAAAAGTAAAAACTGCGTGAGGATAGTTTGGCCCTCAAAATCTCCAAAGCGTTGGTTTGTAATTGATCACTATGAGACTAAGGCCTGTCTGTGTCTCATATTGGGAGTGGCTGAATGAGACACCTATTTCAAAACACAGCATTGATATCTGTCACCAGGTTGTACAGCTACAGTTCCCAGGTGTAAGTATCAGTTACAAGTCTATGTCTGCTGTATGTTAGCAATGACATCACCGTAAGACTGGAGAAGAGTTAGAAAAATCTAAATAATTCCATATTTTTAAACATGAGCCAATTTAACATGGTCAAAACCCCCAAAGAAACCATGAATTAATCATTTTTAGCAGAATATGTTTTCATCACTCACTTGTTAGATTGATATTGGTGATAATATTTACTTTTACTTTATACATATATATATATATATTTTAACTTTTCAAAGATACTTACACATACATGTGCTACACACCGACACCATTTGCACTAGACGGCAATGGAGGAATGTTTTCGAAATAAGACACTAAAAAGTAACTGAAGTAACATCTACAGACATTGGTCCAACTGTACTATGGCAGTTTACAAAGAAGAGAAATAGCTAGAAATAGAGGGGAAGACAAAAAGGGAGATAGAGAGAAGGTTAGCTGGAGACTGTGCTACTGTGAGAGAGAGAGAGAGAGAGAGAGAGAGAGAGAGAGAGAGGGAGAGAGAGAGAGAGACATAGAGAGAGAGCCATAGAGAGAGAGAGCGAGAGCGAGAAAGAGAGGGAGAAAGAACAAATTAGGAAGTTTGGAAGAAAGAAGGAAAGTATGAGAAAATGAGGGGAATATTGATTACCTCAGTCCAAGGAAACTAAGTCCACTGTGCAAATATGCACCTATGCTCTGAAACAGAGCTGGAGGAAACCAGAGACAGGCAGAAACAACAAAAGAACGTGCAAGATATACACACTCCGATGATTAGGCAGTAGTTGAATTCTGAAGCGTAAGTCAAATTAATACAAAAATTAAAAAATACAAAACGCACACACACACACACACACACACAACCTACAAAAAACATTATATCAGAATAAAACTCTACAAAGAACTATATATATATTTCATATCTGGTATATAACAATTATCGCCAGGACCATAGTTTCCTTTTTCTGTTGTCGTTATCAAGTAACAATCACAACAAATATTGGGTTCTGAGCGTGAAATTAAGTTTAGAAAAGCAGTATTTACACAGGAGGCAGGGCCACAAACTCACAGGACGAAGATTGACAGGGGTCCAGAGGTGAGGTGGTGGAAGCAAGGGCTGGGGAGGGGTGAGGGGGCCAGAAGAGTCATATTTAGATCGTTTAGGGAACAATCGAATTAACTGATTGATCGTCAATTGTTACTTTTGTCATCAATTAGAAGGGTTTTCTGTCGCAAGGTAGCTGGCAGTCTCGAGTGCCGACTGGGGTAGGAGTCACTCCTCTTAGGTACTGAAGTACACTGTAGAGAGAGAGAGAGAGAGAGAGAGAGAGAGAGAGGGGGGGGAGAGAGAGAGAGACGACAGACAGACAGAGACAGAGATAAGGCAGAGAGGCAGAGAGGGAGAGAGAGAGAGAGAGAGAGAGAGAGAAAGACGACAGACAGAGACAGAGATAGAGATAAGGCAGAGAGGCAAAGAGGCAGAGAGGGAGAGAGAGAGAGAGAGAGACGACAGAGACAGAGATAAGGCAGAGAGGCAGAGAGGGAGAGAGAGAGAGAGAGAGAGAGAGAGAGAGAGAGAGGGAGAGAGAGAGAGAGAGGGAAAGAGAAGGGAAAAAAATACAGAGACTCAGATAACGACACAGAGTAGGTCATCATTAAAACGGAGGGACAGTATATCGCTGAGAAGACATTGCAGCTCAGTGACCTAGAATTCCTTACCGATGACAACGATGAGGACAATCACGCATATCACCCCCAGAATAATCATCATCTGGAGAAGACAAAGATTGACACAAAGAGTTGTTGAGGACAAGGACAAACAGCAGTAATAACCTAAACAACTTTGGATGACAGCATGCACCGTCCAAGTGTAACTTGTTTACAATCCAAGACGATTGGACATTAACAAGATCAGCGTGAGTGCTTTCGGAGGTCGCATCTCGGCCTCTCGGTGGCCCTCACCTTGGCATTCTTCCACCAATACTTGTTCTTGAGTTTGGCGGCACTGGTCTCGAACTGTGAAGCCCCGGCCTGCAAAGCGTCGGCCCGGTCGTCGAGCTCAGATAGCTTCTGATCACGCTCCAGGACCTTGTCCACGTTCACACGCATGATATCCACCACCTTGGGAGAGGAACCACACAGGTCAGACAGAGACAGACTCGGTTAGCTGTAAACACGTGGTGTCGAACACGGCACTGATACGTGGCTCATTGGAGGTACGGAAGGTGACACTCTATGCAGCTGATTCACGACTGTTTCGTCGTTTGATGAGACTTGACAGCAGATGGAGAAATCACGGTCAAACCCCAAAGAGTGTCAAAACACCCCAAAGAGTAGGTCAAAACAACCCCAAAGAGTAGGTCAAATAAACCCCAAAGAGGTAGGTCAAAACAAGCGAGCGTTTCAGGGTTTCGTGTAGGCCTAAAGGGGTTAAATTCGATGGCGTCTCTGTTCGTCTGCATCGTGACATAGCGTCCGTGGGGGAAACCCACCTCATCTACTTGTGCCTGTGTCTGCTGCAGGCGACGGTTGCTGGTGAGGTTGGGAGGCTGGTTCGCTCCCTCTGGCGCTGGGGCTCCGGCTGCAGGGGCAGACCTGTCATCGACACAGACGCACACACGCACACACACACACACACACACACACGCACACACACACACACACACACACACAATGTCAGGAAGAATATCTAATTATTCTCTTGTGAAGGCTTAGCCAAATCTACCTCCAATTCAACATGGATATTTACCCTTTTCAACTGTGAAGTGCTATTTGGAACGGTAAACAGTTCTTATTGTCTATTCTTTTTGAATGTTTACTTATTGTTACGATACTACTACACCTATAACACAGGGTGAACTATAAACTGAAAGAGGGCATCTTTTTGGTTTCACGTCTCTGTAGACACGGGAGCTCTGTAGGTCAGAGCTGTTAACAAATTGAAGCAGTTGGTAATCAACGTTCTTTCCGTTTCCTCCCCCTCATAATTGTCAGGTGAGGATAGAGTTGGTTAGCTTTGCTAATGTAACGGCACATGACGTCGGGGAAAAGAAGATACCTTTGGGATGCAATAATGTCACGACCACACCTGGATGAAGTTTCCCATGCGGGAGTTCAGTCGATATGGTTGAAGCTATTTGTAATGATGGCCGGAGATGGTAGGAGAATGCATGTTAGCTAACAAGGACTTCGTGAGGTCAAACGTTGCTAACTTTGCCTGGCTGGGCCAGCAGACCTTGAGGCCTTTAACTATAGCTATAGCTATAGTATACGCGTTTTAGCTAGCTATAAGCTTAAGGCTTGATTGAAGTCTGTCATTGTCTAATCGTTTTAGCTATGAAAAAAACAAATAGCTAAGTGGCTAGCTATCTAGCTCAAATAAATACATACAGTTACATGAGTAAACTGGCTAGCTTGTCTATCTTGCTACATACAAGTAAACCACCAGGATTTGTTAGGTTTGACAGCCACACAAATAGTTAATTGATTGAGACTATACTTTAACTCTTTGTAACAATCTATAGCTATAACAATCTAATCGTATTGTCATTAGTTTACATTAAATTAGAACGTCAAGCCACGAGTCACTGGGCCTATACACACTATTACAGAATTCATATGTGACGGTGGAATTCTGCTTGCACTAGTGCCATTGTTCCTCCACTAGAGGGCGACAAAACACTGTATAAAGGTCACCTTTAAAGGCCGCCACAAACACAGCTAATCCCCCATGTGTTAGTTCAATCCTATCCGAATGCTCCTAATGTTTGTCGGCTGCCATTTCCAGGTGTGGAGGGTTCATCATTTCTATTCAAATGCAACATGTGAGGTCAAAATAGTTTGTTGTTTCTGTACTACAAAATAGCAACAGTAGCCTCTGGTTCTGTGACCATCACGTATCTTACACGATGGCGTAGCTACATACAACCGTATCTTGCTTGCTCCATGTTTAGTTAAATCCTGGCCTCTTTCACCTCCTTACGCTTTGAGGAGAGGAGCGAAGCCAAATATTGTTTCATAAACGCTTCTATCGCGTGCATGTGTTTGGGGGCTAGTCTAATTATTACAGCTTTGACTCTATGGCGTTAACGTTAGAAACGGTAAAGTGTTGTTCATAATGAAAGGAACGTCTTTGTTGTGGACCATAAGGGCCAGTTGATAACAGCTGGCTAATAGATAAAGGGTGCCTTTGCTCTCACGTCGTAGCCTACTGGCACCGATTTGACTTTTGATTCAGGTTAACCATTGGACACACTTTACTATAGCTGTAACAGGTTCTAGCGTTAATCGCATAAACATGAAATCTACACCACAATTTAGTGGAATCAACGTAAAACACACTTGATCCATCACTCCAAGTCAATTTCACCACTGTAAGGAAAGACTATCACGGCGCTGTCCAGTGCTGAAATGGGCCTCGTGATAGCATGGCGTAGAGAGCGTTCACAAACAGGCCAATACAGTACAATGGTTAAGATTTAACAAATGTCCTCTTCAAACGGCGAGGCCATTCATGCTTATAAAAAAGGTATATATATACATCTTACATCGTTTCTCCTGTAACACCAAGGGCGTTAGTCTTGATCGAGAGAATATATATAATATGAGTAAATTGAGAATGAGTACTTTATTGTAAAGCGATCGACGTGAAAATTGACTTTGTTTTCAACGACCTGTAGGCTTTTACTTCAACAGATAATTGTTTGCATGCACAAATCGACATGAGAAAAGACTGCCACCCACGGCCATCTTCTCCCCCAGTGTAACACCTGCCCGCTGTTTAGTGCCGAAATATCATGCTACAACAAAATAATTAAGTAGATTATAGAGAGACAACGCGTCACATCCACTGTTTACCCTTCAATTAAGGGATAAAATAAGCTATCTAATGTCCGTCGTCGAGTGATAATCGACTGACATGAGCGTCAGTTCCCCCCACCCCCACAGTTGGTTAGCAATATCACATCGGCTAAGCCAACAAGATGGCTAATAATAGTCTAGCCTAGCCTATCCATTTAGTTACATCAAAGATAATATGCCTATGTAGCTTCTCGTTTTAAAGATTCCACATATTAGTCACATCAATTCTCTCAATTATTTCAAGTGGTTCGACCCACCTCTATCTCTAAACAATTGTTTCTAACTAACGATAAGCAGAGACCATCACATCTGTAACTAGATGGTTACTTTGTGTTTTCTATAGGCTTATATAAATTGCTAATAGGATGTTCCTATAAACCATAGACACAGACAACAAGCTATTCATTTACTCAAACCAGTCCAATCTGGAAAAAGGAGTGCGTGACGGAGCTCAATGATAAGGAAACCTGCTTGCCGCGGAAATATAACACCGATTATCTTATTACAAATTTAATTAGGCATTACTCTTAAATAATACCCACAGACCTCAAGGGCCAGCGAAAAGCCCTTCGACGCCTACAAATGAATCGCCTGTAACCCAGCTGTAACCTGTAATTCTCTTTAATTGTTCTTTTGTGTCAATTTACATAAACCGTTAAATGTATTTTTGATAGAATGTCTAAGCACATTGAGGAAGACATTAAGAGACAATGTACATTGGACATAAAAGCCTTTCTAGACAAGGGTTGCATCGTTTAGTTTCACAGACAAATGTCATTATTTTCCATTGACAGACAAAAAGGAAATAAAAACGTGTCTCTCAAATGGGCTGATGGCGTGATACTTACATTTCTTTTGGTGTATTTGGCAATAAATGTACTCAAGTCCGAACTGGATTTCTTCGCCTAGGTGGCTGTAAAGCGGACTGTCTTCTGAACAGCGCTCTGCTTTTGCTCCCTTGCAATAGATTCACTCCGCTGGCGTTTTCTGTTGGTGGGAGTGTTAATGTCTAATACCAGCCAAATATATTCCACAATTGTACCCCTTTTTATAATCTCAGTTCGTCCAAAATCTTGTTCAATTTTGCGACTGGAGATCTGCTTACGTTAGTCTTCACTGTGTCACTTCGATAATGAACGTGTAATAAACAGACGCTTGGATTAAAGGAACAAAGATGGCTTGTTGACGTCATTCGTCGAGCCGCAGGTTGAAATGGGTGGCCAGGCAAAGGAATGGCACAGATCAACCATGTCTATGACCGGGCAAACTAGTGCACACGCAATGTCTTGTAACCATTTTTGGGTGCAATTCATATAGCTAATTAGGCTGATTGTCAGCAATCTATGACACGACAAGGCAGCCGAGAGAGTAGGCATTCATCTTTGAAGGTGGAGAATAGAGGCTGTGGTGATGCCAGCAAAATGGCGATGGCTGAGAGGGGGTGGGGTGAAGCACAGTAAACAGTTGTTGAGGGTGTCATGGTCATGTATAGGCCTACATGTTTAATTAAGTGAGTTGCATGTTGGCTGGCTGTCCGTGGGTAAACTCAGGGAAATATGACACTATATATAAGGATTATGAACAGTTGTTCAAAGATACGGAGGTTTTTGAGTGTAATATGGCAGAGAAGGTTGTTTACATTACGTGCCTGAAAATGTTCTGTTTTGAAACAATAAATTTGACAGCGGTGGGATTTGAACCCACGCCTCCAGGGGAGACTGGAGCCTTAATCCAGCGCCTTAGACCGCTCGGCCACGCTATCCCATGTTTGACCGATGGAACAAAAATCAAACTAGACACAAATATCAACATGTCAACTGTGAAACGTATGTTCACTTTACGTGCCCTGAAAATGTTCTGTTTTGAAACAATATAATTGACAGCGGTGGGATTTGAACCCACGCCTCCAGGGGAGACTGGAGCCTTAATCCAGCGCCTTAGACCGCTCGGCCACGCTATCCCATGTTTATCGGTGAACAAGGGGGTGTGGTCGTGCACAGTAAAGCACAGTAAACAGTTGTTATGGTAATGTATTAGGCCTACATGTTTAATTAAGTGAGTTGCATGTTGGCTGGCTGTCCGTGAGTAAACTCTCAGGGAAATACGACACTATATAAAATGATTATGAACAGTTGTTAAAGATACGTAGGTTATTAAGTGTAGTATGGCAGAGAAGGATATTTACATTACGTGCCTGAAAATGTGCTGTTTTGAAACAATAAATTTGACAGCGGTGGGATTTGAACCCACGCCTCCAGGGGAGACTGGAGCCTTAATCCAGCGCCTTAGACCGCTCGGCCACGCTATCCCATATGTAAACGATGAAACCAAAATCATACTAGAGACAAATATCAACATGTCAACTGTGAAACGTATGTTCACTTTACGTGCCCTGAAAATGTTCTGTTTTGAAACAATATAATTGACAGCGGTGGGATTTGAACCCACGCCTCCAGGGGAGACTGGAGCCTTAATCCAGCGCCTTAGACCGCTCGGCCACGCTATCCCATGTTCAAACGACGGTACAAATATGATAATACACACAAATATTAACATGTCTGTGAAACGTAAGTTCTGCAGTCAATTGATTAACAAACGTAACATTCTCAAAAGGAGTTGTCATAAATATGTTTGCAACTAGGGGAAAATAAGTCAAGTCTAGTTTAAGATACATGGCTATTCAACACGTTTTGTGAGTAGCCCAAAAGCCGAGTACATGTAGAGCAGATGAGAATCACTTTCACTTTAGCCATCAAAGACAGTACCCAATCGAAGCACATTCCTCATTCCTCATGTCATTTTTATTTAATTTAGATCAAAATTACTCCATTCGTCCGCCATGACATATTCCATTAAATGGTTTAAAAACTGCCAGGTCTATTTGCCCTGCGAGTACAAGTAATTAAGTAGCGACACGAACAATCTAACCTTGATGTATAACGTTTTCCTCTGAAATGATCAATAGCATACGCAAATAACGTTATTAATACAATTGTATTTTAAATCGCAAATGTTAAATTACATTTGACCACAAATACTACAGAATCTCTAGTCAGGAAGTATAATCGCACATGTCGTGGTGGAGGGAGGAGTCTGTAAGGGGGGGTGGCGCGGTATTAACTGCGGCTCTCTGTGTTTGTGTTGAAATTGTATAAGTGTTAACGCTGTACTGCTAAGATAAGTAAAAAGTATACCTCTTCGTGTTACTGTTTGACGCAATGGTACATGTTCTGTGATTTAAAAGACAAGAAAGTTACGATGAAGTGTCCACCAATAGGAAGGCTTGAAATGCCGACGATATGCAAATGACCGCGCAAAGGATTACTCTGTTTTACCAGCGAAAAATTGTTCCTGCAACTTATTTAACTACAAAATAACTTCCAAAATTATAAAATATTACAAAGATTAGATACTCGGACGAGAAACTGAGAGAATTTGTATTTACCAAACCATGACCCGATCCGTCATGTAATTATATAAGAACATTCGCGAGACCATTACTCGGTATTGTCAGTGAGGTACATCCTTACCTGTTACTTCATTCGTGAAGTATCAGAACATGATGAATGGTTGAGGATGAGATATGATTAATCTCACCCGGTCCCAGAGAAACGCAACACTCTGGGTACCCCAATCTGACCAGAAATGTTAAATATCAGTATAATTTTTGTGCTACCGTTCCAAACGGTATTAGTGAACTCAAAGTTATTATAGTTTCAAAAGTACTGTGTGCGTGCTCTCGAGTCGTCGTTATGGTAATGTTGTTAACGATATATAAATTCCTTTGTCAGCTAAGATTTTACTTGTGGTGCTAGTATTAATACAATTACGATTTATTAATTTCCAAGGTTCTAAAATATTACAAAGATAAGTAGGCTACCTTTGGCAATAAACTTTTTTTTAAATATTGTATTTGTATTTTGTATAAACCATGACTCGACCCGTCATGTCTTAACATCAGGTTCCTTCTTCTCAGCAGTTTGGGGTATTGTCAGTGAGGTACATCCTTACCTGTTACTTCATTCGTGAAGTATCAGAACATGATGAATGGTTGAGGATGAGATATGATTAGTCTCACCTGGTGCCCAGAGAAACGCAACACTCTGGGTACCCCAATCTGATCAAAATGTTTAAAATAATATTTCATTTCTGTTACGACTTAAAGGCGTATTTGTGAAGTGGAAGAATTTTGTAGGTTTTCAAAAATGCCTTTATAGTGCATGCCTGCTTTTCAGGCCTCGTTATGTTAATGTCGACGATATGCAAATTATTTGTCAGCTAAGATTTTACTTGTGGTGCTAATATTAATACTTTTATGATTCAATCATTTCGAAGGTTCTAAAATATTACAAAGTAGGCTACCTCTGGCAAGAAACTTTTTATTTTTTATATAAACCATGACTCGACCCGTCATGTCTTAACATCACGTTCCTTCTTCTCAGCAGTGGTGGTATTGTCAGTGAGGTACATCCTTACCTGTTACTTCATTCGTGAAGTATCAGAACATGATGAATGGTTGAGGATGAGATATGATTAGTCTCACCCGGTGCCCAGAGGAAAGCAACACTCTGGGTACCCCAATCTGACCAAGATGTTGAAAAAAAGTATAGTTGTGAGCTTGCGCTACCATTCTAAACAGTGTTAGTGAAGTGAAAGCTAATATAGGTTTTCATAAATGCTGTATGCGTGGTTTTGTGTCCTCTTTATGGTAATGTTGCTAATGATATGCAATTCCTTTGTAGCTAAGATTTTACTTGTGGTGCTAATATTAATACTATTAAGATTTATTAATTTCGAAGGTTCTACAATATTACAAAGATAAGTAGGCTACCTTTGGCAATAAACTTTTATTTTTGTATTTATTTTTTATAAACCATGACTCGACCCGTCATGTCTTGACATCAGTTTCCTTCTTCTCAGCAGTTGGTGATATTGTCAGTGAAGTACATCCTTACCTGTTACTTCATTCGTGAAGTATCAGAACATGATGAATGGTTGAGGATGAGATATGATTAGTCTCACCTGGTGCCCAGAGAAACGCAACACTCTGCGTACCCCTATCTGACCTAAATGTTTTAAATAATATTTAATTTCTGTTACGATTTAAAGGCGCATTAGTGAAGTGGGGGATCATATAGGTTTTCAAAAATGCCTTTATAGTGCATGCGTGCTCTTGAGTCCTCCTTATGTTAATGTTAACGATATGCAAATTATTTGTCAGCTAAAGATTTTACTTGTGGTGCTAATATTAATAATGTATGATTCAATCATTTCGAAGGTTCTAAAATATTACAAAGTATGCTACCTCTGGCAAGAAACTTTTTATTTTTTTATTTTTTATATAAACCATGACTCGACCCGTCATGTCTTAACATCAGGTCCCTTGTTCTCAGCAGTTGGTGGTATTGTCAGTGAGGTACATCCTTACCTGTTACTTCATTCGTGAAGTATCAGAATATGATGAATGGTTGACGATGAGATATGATTAGTCTCACCTGGGGCCCAGAGAAACGCAACACTCTGGGTACCCCAATCTGACCAAGATGTTGAAAATAAGTATAATTCTGTGCTTGTGCTACCATCCTAAACAGTACTAGTGAAGTGAAATTGAATAGAGGTTTTCATAAATGCTGTATGGGTGCTTTTGAGTACTCTTTATGGTAATGTTGCTAACGATATACAAATTCCTTTTTAGTTAAGATTTTACTTGTGGTGCTAATATTATTTATATTATGATTTATTAATTTCGAAGGTTCTACAATATTACAAAGATAAGTAGGCTACCATTGGCAATAAACTTTTTATTTTATTTTTTATAAACCATGACTCGACTCGTCATGTCTTAACATCAGGTTCCTTCTTCTCAGCAGTTGGTGATATTGTCAGTGAGGTACATCCTTACCTGTTACTTCATTCGTGAAGTATCAGAACATGATGAATGGTTCAGGATGAGATATGATTAATCTCACCCGATAATCAGAGAAAAGCAACACTCTGATCATCCCAATCTGATAATGTAGTTGTAAAATCTAAACAATATTTGTCTCATTTTTTAATTCGACCTTTATTTTGTACAGTTAAAATCAAACGAACCAGTTCTCATTTACAATGATGACCTGACCTGTTTCATTAAATGGAAGTATAATGAATTAATATTATAAAGCAAAATAAACACTTTAAAGAGATACATTTGACAATTCCGTGTGTGTGAATTGTACAAAATGTGCACGTGTTTAATAATAAATCTGAAATTTGACTGAGATACTGAAATTTGTCAGACGAGGTGGCCGAGTGGTTAAGGCGATGGACTGCTAATCCATTGTGCTCTGCACGCGTGGGTTCGAATCCCATCCTCGTCGAAAAATTATGTTATTATTGGAATTCTTGTACAAGGCGTGATGAACATCTCTACATCTTCATTGAACGTATCCTTACGGTGATATTGAGATTATGATTATTTACGTTATTGTTGACGTTCCCCTTCCTCTACACCCATTTATACAATAAAAATGATTACAAGTGGTACACAATTTCGAAAAATCGGCGCATGGCGCCGTGGCTTAGTTGGTTAAAGCGCCTGTCTGTAAACCGGAGATCCAGTGTTCGAATTCAAGTGGTGCCTTTTCAGATGGTTCATTATAATTTACGTTAAAATTGGCAACCCAAAGTTTAAAAGTACAAACATGTTCAATTTGTTTATAATATGTCATTTCATTTGTGAAGTCGGCTAGTACATGATTTTACTGTAATATTTGGCAATAATCCATTTAAATTAAAACCTTATGGCAGCGGTGGGATTCGAACCCACGCCTCCAGAGAGACTGGAGCCTAAATCCAGCGCCTTAGACCGCTCGGCCACGCTACCGATACGAAACCGTACGCTAAATAATTGGTACACTCAGTTTTCAGTAAGATCTGAAGGCCGACTAGGCACACACACACACACATAAACTGAAAAATATCCCAGTGCTGTTTTGTTATCATAGGTTTTATATTCTGATTGAACCAGAGTGGTTTTTCATCTTGAGGTGTGATTTTCCTCCGATTTATTATTATTATTATTATTATCAAGGTTTCGTACACAGTCCATCCTGAAATGAGATGCAGATCTTACAAAGTGACCAGTCCGTGTTATGTTGCATTACTACACAGCTGGGGGGATAATAACACGTTTATTGCGGCTCAGGAGCTGGATTAGTATACAGGTAAGGGTTGAAGAGGTCACGGCGATAATCGTAAGGGTCAAACTGAAGGCTGGGGGCCTCAGTCGTTTCCTCTAGCACAACTGGAGCTGCCTCTTCCTCCTTCACCTTCTCCTCAACAGGGGGTGGAGGTTGAGTCGGGGGTGGTGGCGGGAGGGAGGTGGTCTCGACAGGGCGGGGCGGGTGGTCTATCAGGCAGTCGGGGTCCCAGTACGGGTCACAGTCATACTCCATCCCTTTGAAGCTGATTTCGGGGGCAGGGGCGGACTTCTGAGGGGGGGGGTGGAGGTGGAGGTGGTGGAGATGCTTCGATGACGGGTTCTTCTGGGGCCTCTGGGACCTCCTCGTCCGATTTGGGCTGGCAGGCAGGGTGGTATCTTGGGTCGCAGAGAACCGGGACTGCCCCTGCTGGCAGGTACACGATCTTAGGCTTACAGAGTGGGTCTTTGGGGTTGCACAGGTGGATGATGTCTGCGTCGGAGAAGACTGGAGAGGGGGGGCTGGGTGGTCGGGGGAGGCGGGGGCTGGGTGGTGGTGGTGGTGGTCGGGGGCGCAGTGGTCGTTTGGACGCCCAGAGCGTTCTGGTAGCTGGAGGCGTCGGCGCCGTAGGTCTGCTCGAGGTGACGCATCTGCTGATACAGCATCCGAATCTTGTCTATCTCATAGAGCTGGTGGAGAGAGAGAGAGAGAGAGAGAGAGAGACAGAGAGACAGAGAGAGAGAGAGAGAGAGAGAGAGACGAGAGAGAGAGAGAGAGGGAGGGAGAGGGAGAGGGAGAGGAGAGGGAGAGAGGAGGAGAGAGGGGGAGAGGGTGGGAGAGGGGAGAGAGGAGAGAGGGAGAGAGAGAGGGAGAGTGAGAGGGAGATGGGAGAGGCGAGATGAGAGGGGAGAGGGCAGAGGGATGAGCGAGATGGTAGATGACGCTGGGAGAGGGAGAGGGGAGAGCGGGATGGGAGAGGGTGGAGAGGGACGAGGGGGTCGCGGTGAGGGGGGAGATGGGGGAGATGGGGACGAGAGGGAGAGAGAGAGAGAAAATAAATGTTATATTTACACTAAAGTTATATATAGTTACATATAGACCAGACAGACCATCCAACCACTCACCCCTTCGATGTGGCCGATGCTGGTGTAGAATTTGTAGTAGGACTGGAAGTCCGGCGTTCCGCGGTGCCACTTGGGGTCCACGTTCCTCCGGGCCCGAGCCTGAGACAGGAAACCATGCGCCTGAGTGGAGTCGATGCTCACGGCTGGCGTGTTCAACACCACCACGGTGAGGAGAGAAGCATTAAAACACAATTTGTACAATTAGTTCTTTGACTTCCTGACATTTGTATTCCTTCAGCAGATGTATGCTTCACAAGAACTTACGCCTGGACAGCATGTTAGTGCATTAGTGATTTAGCTTGGATTGTGAAAATAGATCCATCTCATCTCTATACCTTCCACGTTTTTCACCTCCCATCAGGGATTTGGCCTCGAGCAAACCTGGGTAGTAAGAGGGAGAGCAGAGAGTCCTTGGTGAGAATCAAGCCTCTGTTTACAACACCCAGTCCATTTTGACGTTGCACACCCCTTCCCCTAAACATTAAACATTAAATCCAACATGGACGTCTTTAGAAAATCCAACCTGACAGCAGTATTATGCAGGACAGGGCTCCCAGCAAGGTTAATGAACTCATCCTTGCCACCTGTACAGTAGAAACATTATACAGTCACGAACAAAACCAGGGAGGTAATTAACTGGAATTCTCTTTTACTTTGAACGCACGCAACCCCCAATATCTCAATTTGGCATTTAAGAGATTACAAATAGATTTTATGAACGTTGTTTTCGTATTAGCATTGATAGAAGTGGACTTCACAAAAATTAAGTACGTATGATTATGGCGTTCATGTAATGCATTCATTTAGTTGACGCTTTTTAAATTCCTCTGTAGCAGATGTTGTTGCTAGTGTTCTATCAAGGCTATTGTATGAATCCTCTTCAAGGTTAAAACTACCCAATAGACTAGCCCACTGCAACACATCGTTAGATTGAGGCAATTTCGTGAAATGGGAGGTACTTTTTCCCCATTACAAATATTAGATATACTGTAGTTACAATCTACAACCACTGGAGTGCAGTAGCGAAGCGCCACATTCACCACTTGACTACAAACTTGATATTTGATAGGGGAAAAAAAAATACATAGTAATGCATATCTACTGAATGTTTATAAGATATATTGTAGCGAGGAGGTGAAACAAATCAACATCATTTGTTTTATAATACCTACGATCAAAGTTTTGATTAAGTAATGACGATAACGCGAAGTTACGTTCCATCTCTGGGAGTAAAGAGCGTTAAGCTTTTCTCTCAGCTTCCGCAAACATTTATATTTCACATGAAAGGAAGCCCCGCCGTAAAGCAGGGCATCAAAAAATTAGTTGATACTCATAAATGTTCCTCTCCACGGAAATCTTTAGTAAAAGGCGAAAGATTTATGCGCTCTGAAGAGAAACCCGAGTGTACTACAGATTGAGGGCAGCCGGAACGGTGCCTTTCTGAGCCATAGCAATCACGTTTGCGGTTATAAAATTGTGATTTTATTTTACTAACGCAAACGCCTACAAACTTGTATACAGAAAACTGGTACGAATTTTATTTTGGAATTCACAGAATATTGGGACCCCCAGACTTTACACAAAGTCTCGTGTCCGACTTTGAGTACGCGAAAGGCATGATGGGATTTCCGATTCCGACTTTTAGTTTAGTGACGATATTCGTTTAGCTTAATTGTGTGCTCGCAATGCAATGTCACTCAATACATATGTTTTAGTGAACAAGCATGAACTAAAGCCCTGGTCTCTGGTGTTTTATGTTTCTAGCAACATTTATTTTGAAAGCTGCCGCAGCCAAATAGTTTTGTCAGGGCAAGTGTGACCTCTCCCAAACAGACGGATGAGCGGCCAGGTTAATTTATCGTGAGTCGATCCCCCACATTAACACAGTTCCACACTTTCTGCCGTTAATATGCATTTTGATCGTATTGTGGATTTCATTACATTTACTACAAAAAAAATACAGCTTTAACTACTTTCAATGCAAAATAATTCAATTCCATGTATTACTCAATACAGTCCGTGGTAGGCCAACACCATCAAATGTCATCAGATAATCGTGATAAAACACCAAAACATCAGGCGGAGGACAAATAAGTAAGGAAAACATTTGACAGGCATTGAATCATTTCTATAGGCTAATAAAATAAAAGTAGCTATAGCCCGCATTTTCATTAATTGATGAATATATTTATGAGTATGGAGAAGTCATAATGGTCAATCAAACAAAACATTGGTGTAATAATTTCTCACCTGGTCTTGCATCCCTCCTTGTACAGTCTGGTGGTGATCTGAGAAAATATAGCTAACAGTTCATAAATACTGATCTTGACACCGCTCATAATTTGTGCTATTTTCATTGGCTCTCGACCCAAAAGTAGCTCCACCCTATAAACATCTACTGTCAGGGACTTCTTGAAACGTGGATTGTTAATTTGTACATTCGTATGAACACAAAAAAGTGCCTCAAAGAAATCTGTTGAATAGAGATTAGGATCTCAAACTGATTCGGAATTCCTTTTTGTTCATTGAATAATATGCTTTATAGAGATGAACTGGAGTCTCTGTTGTTTTTTCATCATAATAACCCACTTTTGAGGAAACCTGCTTGGAAGGCAAAATTAACCCCTTCTCACAAAACAGCTGGAGGTCTTCTTTTAAGTGGGCCCTTTTTTCTTTTTCTCCTTTTTTGTTTTGTGGGGGGTATGGAGGTGTTGACTTCTGTTTTGAGTTAACTTAACACATATAATAGCACAGAGAGAAGTATATCAATATAAGTACATATTCCTGCTTTAAAGATGTTGAAACAAAACAAAAATCTCTTGGGGGTAATCTATCAAGGATTGACCGAGTGGTGCTATTATCAGACTAAAACATGATTCTGTAAAACAGAAAACTACCAAATCTTCCGAAAGTATCTCGCCCTTTTCTCCTTTGCCTGTATGGCGTATGCCTGTGAACACAAACATCTGAACAGACACCTCATACTTGTCATGTATAAGCAGAGAACCAAGGGGCCTGCCACACAGCAAGCTTTACCCAAATTGCTGTCAGAGCTTGCCTGGCAAACATTTTACAATCACCTCCGGGGGGAAGAAATATCCCAGCAACGTTGTGCCTCTCTGATCTTCACGTGAAGGAACACTGTACCTTGTCATCATGTTCTCTGCAGGGTACAGTGTACACCGCAGGAGCACGGCTATCAACGTCGAATAACGACTTGGCCCATTTCTCTTTATTAAACAGGAAAAGCTGAGGGAGTGAGAGGGAGTTGTTGAACGACCACTTCTCAGAATCTAACAAAGATGTATATAGCTCAGTGGTTATAGAGCGCATGAACGCAGGGCAAGAGGTCATGGGGTTGAATCCCCTGTGATCCTTTTGCATTTGCTTCAAATAAAGAGTGAATCTAAGTGACAGTTGGTTTATTGTTTTCCTTGTTATTCAGTGCGAAGGGGGACGGAGGGTTCGAGGCTGGCGGCGAGGAGGAGGAGGAGAGGAGGAGGAAGATGCAGTCGTGGCAGAGGCTCAGAACGTTGGCAGGGTTAGAACTTGGAGTAGGCGGACAGGAGCCACTGAGAGGTGCTGAAACAGGTGTGAGGAAAACGGAGGAGGAATCTGAGATATGCGCTAACAGGAGGGCTTCCACAGCAGAAACCCAGGCTGGCCTCAAAATAATCATACAGAATACGCTGTAATGATACAGCTAAGGATATAAACAGCTTTCATGGGCCGTCCTGTCCTAACCAGTCCATATCAGCAACTTCAAAGACAAAATAACACATGTTAGGGACTGAAACTGCTAGCACACATATTTAATACGTTTATTGCAAAAATAAATGTTTCACTTCAGGATCTAGCTTATCCTATAGAGTATGAGGAGACAGGCAAGGTGAGTGTGCAGTAACTTCCTGTAACCGGTACACTAAGCACTTATAGGCCTATAGGTAGTTAGGTATACAGGTAAGTATTGATTAAATAAGAGAATGAGATCATAACTCTGGAGAACTTCAAAAGCATGCCTTCGTCACGTTGGTTAAGCCTTAACTTAAATTATCTCAAGTTGAATCATGTAGCTAAACACTAGCCAGGTGCAAAATAATGTTGTTGCAAGCTTCTAGTTTAGGTTACTCTTAATGGTCCTTGCTTCTCTTCCGTGATCAACCAATGTCTTACTTGCAACAATTCACAATGCCCTTGCTATTTTGTTATGGACAATACTGTCCAGTTTACATTTGTCATCATTCTCCAATGAGACACTCGGCTATTTTGAATACAATGAAGCACGTGCACCCAACGAAACTGTATCTCCATAGCAAATAGGATCACAATCAGTCCGGCTGGTTTAGATGCATTAGTAGGCCTGAATAATTGACGTAGGCTACAGAACAGATCACCTTAAATCAATTTCAGAACTGTTGCATTGAATTTATTTATATGTCGTTGTTTTCTGCATAGTCTTTTCCCAAAGCTTCGTCCTAGAACCGCGTGCAGTTTCCCCCTGCTAAGTAGGCTACAGTTATAGCTAGTTCTCCATTTTAGAAATGTATGTTTTAGCCATTTGGTTTTGAAAATCAAATGGAGCTATACGCCATGGAGCTACGATCAAGTTAATGAGGTTTGTGCTGTAACCGCCGCAACACTTCGATGAACTCATCTAAAACATATACGCTAGGCTACAGAACAAAGACTAAATGAGGCTACGCCAAGAGGGGATAACTAGTCCCAACCCGATTGTATAGCAAGTTCAAGGCGGGTATGCTCGCAAAGGCTATAGCGAATATGACAATTGTACTCGTTTAATAATTAATCTGTTACATATGGCAATCTCGTTCTAGAATGCGTCTGCAGTTCAGTGTAGGCTGTATGATTGGACGCAACTTCTCCATTCTGCGGGTTTACATTTGGATAACGCTGGATTAGACAAGGCAATACGACCGAACTTTGTTGGACGTTCTGCATTAACTGTTTTGTCAATTTGCAATCTAGCGTTACTTAAATTGACTTGCAATAACGTTAGTTGACTAGTAGCTTAATTTAAGCCACTTAATTGCGTAATTATTTGTTTTCTGTTTTCAGACAATGTCTTCGGCCCAAGTGTTGTGTCGGTTACTTGGCCATGTTCAGACTCTGTCTAAAGTTAAACGGCCTTTCATCTCGGGGCTGGAAAAGATCCGAGGCAGACGATTTCAGCACACGACTCCTCAGTCAACAAGTGGTCAATGGCAGCTTCGTGATGACTGTCTTGGTTAGTGTCAAGTGATTACGATCGTCCGGTAAACACTTATGGCTCTACTCTTGAATTTGTAACTGTTTAAAATGTTCGTGCCTCAGTGATTTAATGATTGCCCTGACTGCACATACTAGTTGGCAATGTTTACATTAAATGTATATTATTTTTGAATCTCCAGAGGTTAACTACGGCGGCCTCCTGATGCACTTTGATTACGTGTGGTTGAGAGACCATTGTCGCTCAGCCTCTTGCTACAACACCCAAACCAACCAGAGGAACCTGGACACAGCTAGCGTGGATCTGAACATCCGGCCAGCCAAGACCAGGGTAGAGGATGAGAACGTGTACCTCACATGTGAGTCATCATGTCAATATATTCAGTTGCTGCGGCTAGTTGTTTATGATCATTGACATATGCACTTTTTGTAAATCTCTCTCTTGGAAGTCGCTTTGGATAAAAGCATCTAATAATAATAATAATAATATAATTAAAATATAATAATACTAAATCATAAATGTAAATGAAGTCAATGAAATCAAGTTGTTTCACGAGGCCCTCCATACTCTTCGTCAGGGTCGGACGGTCACGTGACCGAGTACAGCCTGAGCTGGTTGGCCCAGAACAGCTACGAGCGTCAGAAGCAGAGTGCAGTGCAGCCTCGCGTCCTGTGGAACTCTGGCGTGTACGCCGACGCCAAGGTGCCCTCGGCCGACTGGGGGAAGTTCATGAGCTGTGACGACGAGCTGAAGAGCTTCCTGAGGAACTTCCTGCTGTACGGCGTCGCGTTCGTGGAGGGCGTACCTGCCAGCGTAGAGGCCACTGAGAGCCTGGCCCAGAGGGTCAGTCTCATCAGGTAAGATCTGACCCACCCGGAGACATAACGTTCAAGTTCATTGTCATATACACATCATCATCATCATCACAGTTTCATAATGTTGCCGATGACATTCTTGATTTTCAGACTTCCTCACAGTGCTCAACACTGTCACAATGATACACGTGATATCAGAACTGATTAAAGCTATTGCAACTTCGACGTTGATGTACAGTGAGATACCTTAGCATTAGGCTCAGTGGATGGTTGCTATTTGTGTCTCATTCACAAATGTTTTCAGCAAGGCAGGCTATAGGGGGAAACAAGTGTGTGTTTTTTATGAGCCAGGATTGGCAGGTTGCATGAGTGAAGAAATGGACCAGCACATTAATCCTCCTTTTTCATTTGGGGTTGAGAAGGTGAGAGAGCAGGTTGTAAACCATGCGGTGCCACATGGTGCAGTAGGCAGAGGAGAGGCCTGGCTGCTAATGACCGGGCAGCTGTACTCCACCGAAGCCGATGAAGAAACTCGGTCTGTCTATTCAGTTGAATGTGTCGGCTAAAATGCTAAAACACTAACTGTATCTCGTCCTGTGTGGGCCGCTAGAGAGACGATGTACGGGAAGATGTGGGACTTCACCTCCGACTTCTCCCGGGGAGACACGGCCTACACCAAGCTGGCCCTCGACCGTCACACCGACACCTCGTACTTCCAGGAGCCCTGTGGGTACGTGCCGGTGTCACCCGAGTCATCGCATCGCTCGACAGCCCTCACTTCCTCACTCGCTCGCCCACACTGGGGTTCGACTTACGATGTACAATGGTTTTATTGTATCACAGGGTTATTGCTAAATTGTTAATGCTAGGTTGTGGATTGTGAAACAGCCTGCTGTTTTTTTATGACGGTTCATGGTCTCTACAAGATAAGATCGCTTGGATCTTGATAATAAAAACATTCACAGTGCTGTTTTATGTGGGGATCGTATACCTCAAAAGTGGTTTTGAGGTCAAATGTGTAAATGGGGGGATTCAATATGGCCTAACCCCTATACAGCAAAAGGTATACATTTAAATAAACAAGCAAAGTAAAACATATACACTTGTATAATCATTGTAAAAGTAAGGTAAAGCAAGTACAGTAGCTGGCTTAAATAAACGGACTCATTGACTTTGCCTGCAGGGTTCAGGTTTTCCATTGCCTGAAGCACGATGGGACAGGAGGAAGGACGCTACTAGTGGATGGATTCTATTCTGCTGACCAAGTGCTGAAACAGACGCCTGAGAACTTTGAGCTGCTTGCCAGAGTGCCTATCAAGCACGAATACATTGAAAACCTGAGCAACCATCGCAACCATATGATAGGCATTGGCCCTGTGCTCAACGTGTATCCCTGGAACAATGAGATGTACATGATCAGGTGAAGATGGGATTGTATGTGCTGTGAGATGCTAGTTATGTAGTGACACTTATATTTTAACAATGGTTATAGCCAAGTGGCATTTCACTGAATATCAAGATGTTTCAGGTTCAAATCCCCCCACATACGTCACTTTGCATGAGCCTCTGCTAAATGCAGACATTATTATTTGTAATGTTTTTTTTATCGTTTTTTTTTCAACAGATACAATAACTATGACCGTGCGGTTATGAACACGATCCCTCACAACGAGGTCCAGCAGTGGTACGCTGCTCACAGAGAGCTGACCACAGAACTGAGGAAGCCTGAGAACGAGCTGTGGATAAAACTGAATCCAGGAAAGGTACGAACAAGCAGCATCTATATCATCATATAGTCTATATGTCAATCATGATTTGAAGCTATAGGCTTACCCTTCAGTTACATTGGTTAGGGTTAGCCTTCAGCTACGCTGTTAAGGGTTAGCCACGTATAGCTTTCAGACGTAACTTGTTGGTTCGATTCCCGGCCGTGCAAAATGACGTTGTGTCCTTGGGCAAGGCACTTCACCCTACTTGCCTCAGGGATAATGTCCCTGTACTTACTGTAAGTTTCTCTGGATAAGAGCGTCTGCTAAATGACTAAGATTAAACTTCTGAATGGGTGTGTGAAGGTGTCCTTACAATCCTTTTCCCCCCTTTGTCAGGTGATCTTCATTGACAACTGGCGCGTGCTGCACGGACGTGATTCCTTCACGGGGCTGAGGCGTCTGTGCGGCTGCTACCTGACCAGGGACGACGTGGTCAACAAGGCCCGCTCCCTGGGCCTACAGGCCTGAGACGGGTCAAGGCATGGGGGGTCAGGTGGCTGAGCGGTTAAGGAATTGGGCTAGTAATCAGAAGGTTGCCGGTTCGATTCCCGGTCATGAAAAATGTTGTTGTGTCCTTGGTACTTACTGTAAGTCGCTCTGGATAACAGTGTCTGCTAAATGTAAATAAGTGAATTAAGTGGCTGCTTAGGGCCCTTGTGGCCACCAGAGGGGCCCCAAGAGCACATTAAATTATAGTTTAATTTATAAATTATGTATTATGTTAATGGTAATTATACAAATTCGGATGGGCCCCCAAATCACTTCTGCTTAAGACCCCTTTAAGGCTTGGGCTGACCCTGGTCACGCCAGTCTGCATCACAGTCTGTCCAATTTCCCTCAACACAAGGCTGGAAGGCCATGTAATTTGACTTTTTTCTTCAGGCGCATCTATCCAAAGACATGTAGGCTACACAGTGCATAAAGCAATTCAATTCACCATGTGTTAAGTGTTGGTCCTGTGCTCAATGTGTAACCCAGGAACAATGAGGTTCAAATGAGCATGTATAGATATGATTTGCTGTGCTCTGATATGTTATGATCGTTCATACTGCAGTTCCAACAACAGATGTTCCTAACAATCCTCACCGATCTTGTGATTCACAGACACCTTATGTGTTCTTCACACCCGAAACAGGGAAATCAACACCCTCGATTATTTAATCACTGATAAAAAGTGTGAATGCAGTTGTATTTTTCACGGAAGGTACTGGTTGAAATCAAATCGTTTTGTATGCTGTATCCATTTAGTATCGCTAGCGATACACTTAGTATTGCTAGTTTATGCACCCTTAGTAAAGTTAGAACTCATATTTCAATTGTTTTGATTCCTATATGTTTAATGTATGCACGTTCCTGCCAAAGCAAATTCCTTGTCTGTGCAAACTTTCATGGCGATTAAAACCCATTCTGATTCTGATATTTTTTGTATCCGTTTTATAATCACCAACATAAGGAGTGTACACCTTGGGGGAATGGGAAGATAATGCATGTCAACTTCGGTTTTACATTAAATCTGGGAAAGAGTCTCCTTAGAAAGCTTAAAACCAGAGCACATGTTAGGATACAGCGTGAAAGAACGGAAATCAGCCTTGGACACGAAAAAAACGGTGGGCGGAGACTAAAAAGGACCTATCGTGAGATTTTGTAGCTGCCTTTTTGAAAACGAAATATCGTGAGATTTAGAAGTTGCCTTTGCAAGTCATGCGCATTTAAGAACCATGTGTGGATCTGTCTTCTGGACCGCTGCAGCCTGAGCACAAGTCGCATGAAGATGGCGGACGGAGAAAGTAAGTTCTACAAAATGTTTTTGTGCACTCCTAGCTGCCTTGCAACATAACTAAACCACTTACCATGTAGATATATAACGTAGAAATGGCGCCACTGTAAAATTGATAAATATTTATATTCGTTTTGGGAAAATGTACGCATGCCGACATCTGCTTAAGATGGTGGGTTAGCTTGAAAGGTACAGGCGCAACCTGACTTCAATGATCCAGCGATATCACGGGCCTGTAGCCTATGTTATTATTATCTAAGAAGTCTTCTCCGTTTTTACTGCAACAACGTGTATTCACTACTTATGTCAAAATAATCAGATTCTGAGCACGTTAACATTGCACACACCTTAACGTTCCAGCCACACGTGCATGGTGCTTTTCCGTTAGCCCGGTTGATACATGCGGGTTTAGCTGCGTCATATATCAGATGCAGCTTAATATATGCAGGAAATGTAAGTAGCATGTAATCATGGCCCGGCCACAATGACGAAACCCTAATTTGTCTTGATTCGATGAGGTATTGGCAAGTATCTTAAACGAAATGGCTGACTAGCTATCTAGCGGCCATGCTGCACTAGCTAGCACTCTACCACGTGCCGGTGGAAGTGGCCACGTGGGATCCACCTTGATTTCGCAAAGTAGCTGGGCATCTAATGGTACTTAATGCTAACACATTTTAACGTGCGATCGTGAACGTTTTGCATGGTCTTATTTAAGGATCATTTAAATCAATTGTCCATACATTGGTATAGGTGGTTAGGCTACTCAAGACCTCAACCCTTTTTTGGCGATTATTGTCTTCTCGATATCATTCAAGCTTCTCGAGGGCAATATCGAAGCAATGTGAAATGTTGAAAGCCGTCAGATTGTATTAATGAATCCTTTTTTTCCTACTGTGTAGTCAACTCGGTAAAGAAGCACAAGAAAAAGAAGGAAAATATAGTTGCCGATCACGAAGTTGGGGTAAGCTGATCTCGGAGTAGCATTGATTGATTGATTGATCTAATTTATGAACTCGTTGGCTAAAACTCCTCCTTTCAACAGGATATTCAGGAAAGTGGGGATTTTCTCATCAAACCAGAGTCCAGAGTTGCCAGTTTGGACACCTCTCAATGGCCTTTGCTGCTCAAAGTGAGTTTTCAAGCCTTCAGCTCAAATATTTTAGCAACGTAACATGATGAACTTGTTTATCCATTCTCTGAGTGCTGTCGGGCCTCAGCCTTGCAGCCCACTGGGCCAGTTCTTGACCCAGAGGGTTCAGTAATCTGGCCATGCGTTGTAACCCTAGTGTTCTACTGGGGTAACTGCGTGTGGACAGACTCGCTGTCGCAGGGCGCATGGCTCGATCACAACTAAGACGAGATCTAAACATCTGATTACATTTGCATTCTCCTGGAGTGAAACGGTCAAACTTCACATTCTCTAGAACTCACAATGCCTTCTCATGTGTTCTAGAACTTTGACAAGCTGAACATCAGAACAGCTCACTACACGCCCTTACCAAATGGCTCCAACCCCTTGAAAAGGAACATCCTGGATTATGTCAGGTATCTACTGTTCACATTCAGTTTTTAAAATTGAATTGTATAGCCACATGATGAATTAATTAGATTGCATTAGCACATTGTGCAAAGATGACTACCTATCTATCACCCATTATCTGATGGCTCGACATCCTTTTATATAAGTCCACTCAAGTCCCCAGTCTTCTCTCTAACCCCCTCTTATGTTCATGTGGCTTCGCAGGACCGGATTCATCAACCTGGACAAGCCTGCCAACCCGTCCTCTCACGAGGTGGTGGCCTGGATCCGGCGCATTCTCCGCGTGGAGAAGACGGGCCACAGCGGGACTCTGGACCCCAAGGTGACGGGGTGCCTGATCGTCTGCATCGACAGAGCCACACGCCTCGTCAAGTCCCAGCAGAGCGCCGGTAAGGGGTAGTCCTTAAGTCTCGTCGCGTTACCATTCCGCCTCCCTTGAAGGGTTATCAAAAATCACTAAGAGTTGCCTCTCCTTACTACTCTTATGCTGTCTGTTTCAGGCAAAGAGTATGTGGGAATTGTTCGGCTGCACAATGCTATTGAGAGTGAGCATACACTTGCTAGGGTAAGTTTGCTTGTAATGTTGACTTAGCCTAAGAAAATAGTTAAGTCTATGTGCAAATCAAACATGGGTTTGCTTCAGTTAGTGGACAAAAACACACTTTGTATATGGAAAGCAGATTAGAAGTGTGTAGGTGTGTTAAGGCTGTATTTCTCTTCAGGGGCTTGAGACTCTCACGGGAGCACTGTTCCAGAGGCCGCCTCTCATCGCCGCGGTCAAACGGCAGTTGAGAGTCAGGACCGTCTACGAGAGCAAGCTGGTGGAGTACGACCAGGAGAGGAGACTAGGTAAGGAACATTTGTGAATTTAATATTCAAATCATGGAATTTGTATTAGATTTTCCTAATTTTGTCCAACTTGTCTTTTCTTAGTGTTCTGATTTGTGGTTTCTACGTGTTCCAGGTATCTTCTGGGTGAGCTGTGAGGCGGGGACCTACATCCGAACGCTTTGTGTCCACCTGGGGTCTGCTGCTGGGGCGTGGGGGGCCAGATGCAGGAGCTGAGGAGGGTGCGCTCGGGGGTTCTGGGAGAGAGGGTGAGTCCTGCTTGCACCGCCCACTGGCACCGCCCACCTTGACTAACGACTAATCTTCAATACTGAGGGGGATTAGGAAGTGATCAATATATATTTAAGATATGTGGCTGAAATCCAAAGTGTTGAGTTCAGCTCTGGGCTCTCTCCCCAGTTCTGGTAATTAGCCTTTGGTAAAGAATCTGGCCTGCAGTGGTTCAATGTTCAAAATGGTGGACACGTCAGCCACTTGACACCACTCAGTCCAACAGTCCGTCATTTAAGATGCCTGTTCTACACCATGTAATAAGGGTCATTTTACCAATCACAACTACTTCAGGACACAGGTTTCCCACGTAGCACGGTCATCTAAACGTTCTTGTCCCCCTGCAGGATAACTTGGTGACCATGCACGACGTGCTGGACGCTCAGTGGCAGTTTGACCACAACAAGGACGAGACGTACCTGCGCAGGGTCATCTACCCCCTGGAGAAGCTGCTCATCTCCCACAAGAGGCTGGTGATGAAGGACAGCGCGGTGAGAGGCCCTCCGTTTCTGGCTCGACCGCCCGATCCCGACAGGGTGTGGGGTGCTTCTGCTGTGGTCTAGCTGAGGCCAGGGTGCTGAATCTGCGTTCTTTCTGCTTCAGGTCAACGCCATCTGCTACGGCGCCAAGATCATGCTGCCGGGAGTCCTGCGCTACGAAGACGGCATCGAGATCAACCAGGATATCGTCGTCATAACGACCAAAGGAGAGGCCATTTGCTTGGGTACGTACCGGAGACTTCAGAGGTAGCTGTTTCCGGGGAAGTCATGTGATGATGATATATAGATTGCATTAGCTTTGTGCGAAGATGACTTATCTATCTCCCTTGTCTGAAGGCTTCCTGAAACGTTCTTTTCCGAGAAGAACTAATGAGTTTTAGAGGTTTTAATGTTTTGTTCTTCTTCTTGGCTTTCAGCGGTGGCTCTCATGACGACGGCGGTGATCTCCACGTGTGACCACGGTGTCGTGGCCAAGATCAAGAGGGTCATCATGGAGCGAGACACTTACCCACGCAAGTGGGGGCTGGGGCCCAAGGTAGGACGCAGACTCTGGGAGACTGGGTGGACCTCTTCATCTGATTAGAAATGTTTATACTGGCCTCTAAACAAAAGGGGGATTATCAATCAAAATTAAGTATGTAAATTGGGTAAACTTCAGGGTTCCCTTTAGTGCAGATAGGGTAGACTAGAGAATATATTAAATTAACCTTTAGTATGTGAATGATGTAGTTTATTTAGCAGTCTATTGATGGATCTTCCTGGATTGTAACGCTGGTCTCTCTGCACCCCCCAGGCCAGCCAGAAGAAGATGATGATTCAGAAGGGTCTGCTGGACAAACACGGCAAGCCCAACGGCAGCACTCCCTCGGGCTGGAAGGAAGGCTACGTGGACTACAAGTAAGCTTGTCCTCGGACTACAACACCCATGTCCTGTCCTGATTTCAAATATTTATTGCAGTTGTCTTTTTAGAAATTGTGTTTTAACTTGAATACTTTCCTCTCCTCAGTGTGTCCAAGATACTTGAAGATGCCGCTGAGCCCGCTGTCACCAAAGGTATGTCACCATGAACACTGGTCAGGGTTTCAGATGGTGGTGATGCATCAAGTCCAGACACCATTCTGGTATCTCCACCTGTTCCCCCCCCCCTCATGACTGTCCTGCTCTGTCCACAGAGAAAGAGAGAGGCCAGTGATAGCGAAGGCGACACCAAACCCATCGGCGCCCTGCCACGCCGTCAGCGGAAGACGTCAAGAAGGAGAAGAAGAAGAAGAAGAAAGACAAGAAGCAGAAAGTGAGCGAGGAGGTGGAGGAGGTCCCTGCGGAGGTCCCTGCGGAGGTCCCTGAGGAGGCCCCAGCGGAAGCTGAGGAGGTGAGTGTCTGGACCTCGTTGGAACCATCAGTAATATTACACCATGTAATACAAATCGACATATTCGACTGCGTTGGTGTGGATGGATCGGGAAGGGTGTGGTTATGTGACAGCAGACAGTTATCCCTTTCCTGCCTGCCCCGTGGCTTCTGAGGGAGTCAGTCTGCCAAATTGAAGGGAGATGTGAATCTGGGCTCGACCTCTCTGGTCCCGTCCGCTCCTTACGTCTTCTACATCTCAGATTATCTGGAACGTTCCCACCCTGCTGTAGTGTGCTGCGTCTCTGGAGTCTTCTGGACTAACGTGTCTCTTTGTCCTCAGGTGGGAGAGAGTGCAAAGAAGAAGAAAAAGAAGAAGAAGAAAGAAGCCGAGGCTGGATCGGAGTGAACCGCCTGTGGGTTTCAAATCACAGACAATGAAAGGACCACTGGAATGAGGTGTCCGAAAGAGTGCCTGTAGATATTCCGACGCTGGTTGGACGGCATTGGACGAGGCCCTGGCAGAGGAGAAAGCCCTTCGTGGGATTTATTTTTATTTTTTTCTGGTTTGGGCTGCAGGAAGAGGTCAGCATTATTATGACATGCTGACCTTTAACCTCCAGTCCTCCTGGATCACCCGGTTTTGTACTCGTGTGAATGTTTATCCCAGTTTAAGTACTTGCCTTGTGGATGTCTGCATTCTCCGGGTCAATCCTCAAACATAAAGCTGTCGGAGTGTTTTGTTTTTTATCATGTTGTAAATACAGAAATGACTAAAAGGATAAACTGTCAATACAAATGAACTTAATTCTTTTTCTAAAGCTTGTGTCATCGTCCTTCATGAGTCACGTGGTGTGGGTGGTTTGGCTTTGGACTTCAGTTCCAGCTCGCATGCATTTATAAAGCCCTCTATACCAACTCAGACAACCACACAATTCTTGTGGAGTGGGTGTTTTAATTCAGATTGAAAGTGCCTTACATGACATGAGGTATACATTTGAGTTGAGACAATGAGAAACATCACCAACAGATTATATCACTCAAATTGACAGTACGTTGATGTACTGCAGAAGACATCCCTGTATTAAACACATACATGAGTTTATTTGGGATTGAGTGGCACACATCCACATCCAAGGTAACGCATGATGGAACCCTGTTAGGTGATTGGTCGTTCACAGTAGTGGTCCGTTTGCATTGCTAACATCTAGATGTGGCACCCCCCCCCCGAAGCAGAAGGGTCTTAACATGTAAATATCCCTTTTATATTGCTTTCTTGCCTATGAATTTTTGTAAAACCTATTGACGACAATTACATCAAACAATTTGATGAGGTGGGATTTAATCGACATCAGGTTTTACAGGAGTGATGGGTTTAATATATTGCACCAGTTATTTAACAAAAGGTCTTAATGCCTGGACACGGGGGTTAGTACACCCATGAGACTGGCACCCACTGGGGGCTGGTGGAGGCCCGCTCGATGGCCGCCTCCACAGCCTGGACACTTTCCTCCACGTCGTTGTTGACCAGCACCACGTCAAAGAAGTGTCTGTAGGTGCCCAGGATGGCTTCCGACTCCTTCTGGATGGTCTGCAGGCTGTCCGACTGGAGAAGGAAGGGACACATCAGGGAGGTTTATTATCAATAGTACATTTGAGTTAAAATACTTGAGACTAGAACATACTAGTTTATAAACGGCTAGGAGAGTAGAAATATATACAGATTAAATATATCCTTAAATGTAAATATATCGAGGTACAGTGTAATTAATAGTGTAACAGGACCACATCGGGGGGGGTTTATATCTCAATAGTAAATTTTTGTTAAAATACTTGAGACTAGAACATACTAGTTTATAAACAGCTAAGAGAGTAGAAATATATACAGATTAAAATCCAATGTAAATATATCGAGGTACAGTGTCATTAATTGTGTAAAAAGAATTGACTGGATGTCATGTTTAAAACGGTTAACGCCAGCTGTTGTGGTCATATTGATGTGTTTTGCCAGCGCAAACAATCCGTCTTCCTGTCGGTGTTTACCTGGGGAGCCGTGGTGGTGGGGGCGATGAACACCACCAGAGGAGCAAACTCAGCTGTCCGTAGAAGTTTCAGTGTCTAAACCAAACACACGAAACATACTGTTACTTTTCACTCTTGCATTGTCATTATTGCTTAATATTTTTTCCTACTTGAGTCATCGTTGGTGATCAAGTACAAGGTATGATCCCAGGACCACAATCCCACCTGTGGCTCCACATCAAGCAGAGCTATCTTGTCCTGCTCGTGAATCTTGTGGATCGTATCGAGTTTGGTGCCAAACATGAAGCCCTGGAAGCTTCCGTACTCCAGGAGCTCGTTCCCGGTGATGCTCTTGGTCATGACGTCGTTGGAGATGAAGTAGTACTCCTTCCCATGCTCCTCCTCCTTCCGCGAGGGTCTCGTGGTGTCTGGACACAAAACAGGTTCATGAGCAGCGGCGAAAATCTACCATCAATTTTGGGGACAATTATATGACATTTTCTCAAGAGCAATTCCTGAGGGGGACACCAAAATTACTGCTGTAACACATAGCCTACATTGTAATAAGTTAAATGTATATTATTAATATCATTTACATTTCCTAATGTTTACAATGATTTATTGGGGGGGACAAATCATATTATTCCCAGAATGGGGGGGTCGTGTGTGTCCCCCTGTCCCCCCTGGGATTTCCACCTATGTTCATGAGGTTGGAAGATTCAGAGTGTTTCAAAGCGCTGCAGGAACCCGAGGAAAGGAAAGTTTGTCTAAATATCTTACGTGGCGCGGGGTAGGCAAACTTGTCGGCGTATTTGGTCAGCAACACACTTTTAATATGGCTTCTTCCGACACCCGGTGCCCCTAAACAAAGATCGACAATTAGACCAGAGAGGGAAATGGATGGAAATGTGAATTACTGCAGGTGTTCATGCTAAAGGAAGCTAACGTTAGACCGCTCTCACCAATAAGCACCAGCGTTTTTCTGTTAAAGGCAGGGAGCTGAACAACTTCTTCGTATGAAATGACATCCAACTGGTCAAAAACTTTAGAAAAGAGTATGGAAGCAAATCAGTCACAATGTTTTGAATTTCCTTCCATAGAAGAAAACATGATCAAATACTGCAATAAAAAAACACACTGTAAATGTGAACATGCACAGCACTTACTGGAACTGTGCTTGGCTAGGTACTTGTCTTTGCACTTTTTCTTCTTTCCAAAGGGGCTGCATGATTGGCTGGCCTGTCCTACAGCCTTGCTCTTACTGGCCACTCGCCTGGAAAGCAAAGGTCAATTACTCACTCAGAACACCTACCCATAAACCATAGTGTCACAGCTATTTCTTCACAGCTACCTCCCCCCCCTCTCCCTTTTCCCTTGTGGTCCGATCCTTGTATTAACATTACAGGTCCATACACCGTTGGATCGTACCATTCTTGAAGTTCGGGGGAGGGTATGAGGCCAGCGAAGTCAACGGCAGAGCTCTCCACCCTGCCTTGCCACCAGTTGGGATCCTGCTTGTTGATGATCTGGATGATGTCCCCCGTCTGGAACTTCATCCCTGCTTCTTTGCAGGGGATGAGGTCATCCTTGGCAGGGTCGTAGTCGAAACTGAGCTCTCATGTACATCTGGAAGCAGGGCGACACAAAGAGGCGTTAGCTGCTACCCTCTGGGTGGGACCTGGGTAACTGAGGTGTGCAGTACAGGCACAAAATGGTGGTTGTGATGATTGGCAGTTTAACATTAACCAGCATGAGGTGGACTTACTGTCTTATCCTAGAACAACTAACCGCTACTTACTGTACATGTTAAGAGTTAGTTTTGATTCTAGAGTTATACAAGCTTCAAGTTGACTTTCCAGTTGGGATGTTTACTGTGTTTACGGTTTAAGAGGATCTCGCAGACTACACAGGATGGGAGTGGGTTTCTTAAAGGTTATCGTTTACAGGATAGGCTACTACAGTTGTCGTTACGTCATAATGGGGGGAAAAGCTTTACAAAGACTGCCATAACCGTCCACATTATAATGAACACACAAAGTGTTTAATACGTTATTTCCAATGCAAAACTATACTACAGTAGGTGCGTTCAATACATTTGATTAAAGACCATGTCATTTAGGTCAAGCTCTGTTACAATTTGCACCCGTTGTATTAGTTTCCAAAAAAGTACATAATGTGGCCAGCAGATGGCAGAGTGAAACACCGATAGTGTTCCAAGTCTAACTTGCGTCTCTAATGTGAGTGATGTGTATCTTATTAGGCCTCTAGAGGACTCTTAACGCCGTATAGTCACCTGTTCTCTCACTGTCTCAGTGAGGAATCACCTGACAGAGAAACAAACTGACATCATAAGAAGAGAAAGCATGATTGGAGGGAGAGAGAGGGGTTCTCACGTATCGGACGTGGTTAGCTTTCGAGCAGGATCTGAACAGAATGTTTTCTCCGTTCGAAAAGCCAACCACATCCATGATCATTTATACACTGGAAACGACATTTCATAAGTAAAAACAGAAGCAAATAAAGGCCATAAAGTGACGAGAACGAGAGAGCGAAAAGAGAGAAGGAAGGTTGAACCTGTTCAGACGAGCGCCGGTGTTCTCCTACCTCACAGACCAGCGAGCGACTCTTCATCTTGGGGATGACTTTCATGGTGACCACCCCGTTGGTGTCCTTCTGCGATGTGGAACAGAAGAAGAACAACAAGTGATAAACCTCCTGAAATGCTTTCAGCAGAGGGAGGACGAGACTGCACCCTGTCACGCCGTCGCCGGTCCAAGCATCAAAGGCCTGGAGGAAGGGGAATATTTACCAGGATCTTTTGTAGCTGGTCCACCGACTGATTGGCAACGGTCGTTCCATTGATCTCTGCTATTTCATCACCTTCATGTAAGGAACCTGGAGAGAAAGTGACTGGGTTAGTGACGGTATTAGACCGGACAATAATATAAACATAACACAGAAAGTGCTGGTCCCATTTTTCCTAAACTGAAATAAAAGATCCCAGAAATTTTCCAAACCCACAGAAAGCTTAGGTTATAGGACTTCATTAATCCTACAGTTTAAGAACAGGTTTACTGCAGCAAGACTTTGTGTAAGGCGGTGGCAGAGATAGATACCTTGTCTGTGTATCATTCCTCCATGCAATATTCTGGCAACGGTACACTTTTGTTTTTCATTTCAGTTTCAGAGTCACTCCCTAAAAGGCGAGGAAAAAACAGTTAGGGAAACACGCAGAACTGTCCTCAAACCAAGCTTCTGAATCGCCAACGATACACAGGACAGGAAGAAACTGTTTACCATTGGCTCCGAGGGATTCTTTTCAAACGCCACCTCTCTCATTCTGGTCGACTCTGTTCCGTTCATGAGGCCAGCACTCCCGTTAGAGTACACTTCAGCTCCCTTGGTCTCCGTTTGCATGGCCGCCTGGAAAACAGCAACACAGAATCCATGGATGTTGATGCGTCAATTTAACACCAAGCGGTTATAGTGCTCTGTGGCTTAGCTGACAAAATGTTTCTGCGGTCTAGCTATCTGTGCATTTCCTGTTGGGACCCATAGTAGCAACTTAGTTGAGGTGATTTGTGGGTTAGGAAATGTAGCAGTGGGGTCGGACAGTTCAAAACAAGATCAAGAGCATGGGCATATCTAGCCCTATTTTGGTTTTTAAAATTTTAAATCTAAATTTGTTAATTTCTCTTCCTAAAACCCACTAACGGACATATTTAAAAGGATATTTTCCTAAATTTCTTCTGGGGAAAAATGCCCCCAGACCCCCCTAATGTTGCTGGGTCACAGGAAAAATAATAGGTTTTATCTAGGGGCCCACCAAAAGTGGGAACCTAGATTCGTCCCTGATCAAGAGATCGACTGATCGATCAGCGGGGACTGAAATGAACATAGTAGTACTCTGTATATTCCTGGCCCCAACAACAACAACATTCACTGTGTTGGCATTAGCACCATAAACGTCTCTGTTGTAATCCTTACAGGGCGGTGAACCATCAGAATCTACTGGCCCATTAGCAAGAGCTTTTCCCCAACAGCCATGTTTAATTTGCAGGTTCAACATCTGTTCCGGGTTGAAAATTAACCCCGCATTTTTAACACCTCATTAGCCAGCTACAACCAATCGGGTCCACCTGGCAAAGGGTTGTCTTGGATACACCCAATGGGTTGGTAGGAGCATTTTTTTAAGAATAGCAGTTGATGGAACAAAAAGTAAAGATGAACACTTAAATTACTTCAACTAATCTAGGATCAATACAGGATATTGAACCTATAGCAACTAATGACAACATTAGTCACATGACTCTGGTGTTGCCCTCGGGTTCCATGATAGGTGCTTGTTCATATAAAATGGTACATGCATTAACGAATCAATATTCGTTTTCTTTCTTTTCTTTTTAAGAATGTTTCTTTCCCCACGCCAAAGCCAATGTGTCTTGGATAACGCAGGAATTCGTGTCAATCAAGGGACACCAATCCTGTCATTGTTGTGTTCCCATGCTCAGATAATAACCCATGCAGCACAAACGCGACCTCCCCCAGGATTTGTCCACAACAGCTGCGTTGAGGTTGTGTACGCCTTCAGGGATACGCCCACCACACACACACACACACACACACACACACACACACACCCACACACACACGATCTGATCCTCCATCGGCACCACCATCATATTAACACCGCTTCTACAGATTAACACCACCTATCATGCGCCATCGTGATAATCTAACTCAATTTGTACAGTATGGTGCATTCACCCAACTGGGTCAAAGGTCAGTGTTTTTATGGCTGAAGTAACACAATGAGAACTCCTACGCCAGGTGGAAAGTGCAATGTGTGATTGTGTAAGGCTAGAAGAATCTTATCTTGCAGATAATCTATGGTACAGAACAGATAGCTACATATACGAACATGAAATGTGTCAGTATCAGGTCAGGAATCCGCCCTTGTAAACCTTACGCTAGTCTTTTAATAAGTGTAACATTTAGATCACAATAAACCCCAAAATCAATATGATTTATGGAATGATGAGGTAGGTCTTAACGAAGGTCTTCTGAGTTAATACTACCCGGCTGACATTTTGAAAGCGGATTTATTGGCCAGTGAAGTTGAAAGAAAACAGGCCAGATGGCCTTGGTACGTTCGGGGGGAAAGGAAAACACATCTTGTTTTGACGAAATCATTTCCTTTATCGTCAGTCACTCATTGTCCCCCGTAGCTGAGTGGTTTAGGATTCACTTGAGATAGGATTACAGGTCAAAGGTCAACGTGAAAAGGCATGATCAGGAAAAGGGACACACGTTGTGGATCGCAACGGTCGCTAAAAGATACATACAGCACACTGACTCTGACTCAAGGTCAGGACCAAGTAGTTTCAGACTGGAATTCCACGCTTTGTGTTAAAGTTGCATTAACTACAAAGCAACACTTTACATCAAGGCTATGGGGGAAGTTGAGATCTCAAGGGGTAACTGAGTGTTAACATTGATCTTGTTTTGGTATAAACCTTCAACTGCCACTTTACAACATTCTCTTACCCCTCACGCCACTCTCCCATGCTGTGCCTTCATACACATTTGCAATAACCTATACAGCTAATACACTAACACCATGTGGTAATATAGGGATTCCTATGTAGATTTACATTTGATTCATTTAGAAGACGCGTCATCCTACAAATCACCTAATTACAAGGCAGTTAAAGTAACCTTAATGAAACGTTTTGCAGTTGTGTTATCTCGTGTGATATCTGCTTGGGGTACACTATGTAGCACGGGGTCTTCTGCTGCGGATGGACACACCCAGGCTGGCATGTGCAAAATAAAGAGCCTTCAGGAGGTAAAACGCTGAGCAAGGAGGAAATCAGCCCTCATCCTGATAAGACCCAGACTCACTCTGCCTTCTAACCCTCGATCATGATGACGCAACACCACTCCCAGTTCCACATCTAGCCCATTTCTAAAAGTCATGGGCTTTGGAGAGTTAGATACAGTATATGGTGAGAGTGATTTCAACACTTTTATATTTTCAGCCTAACGAACTAACATTGCTGCGTGGGTAAATTATTCTTACATGTTGTCTGGATATGCTTTCTAATCTTCCTACTTCCAAGTGAAGATGATTTCATGTTTGCAGCAGGTCAATGAGTGAACGCCTAGTCTCTCTCTAAACATGGCTGTTTGGGTCCCAGCTGGAAACCCCCGAGAGAGAGTAAACAAGTTGTTTACGCAGCAACATAAAACAGATATGTACTGGCTGAGTCATTGCGTAGCCTGGTACACTCAGTGCAGCTCTATTTAGACTGCTGCTCACGGTCAACAGTGATGAGATGACACCCCCAGACAGACAGAGATCTGATGAGTGAGATGAGTCACCACTGTGAAGACACACTCTCTCCCCTTTCCATATCTCTCCTCCCGTCAAACTGCTGACCTTGGCTGGACTGAGAGGAAAGTCACATGCCTGGAGGAAGCTTCCGGAAGCTCTCGGGCCCTCAGTCTAAAGGTCCACTGGTATCGTCTGGATAATGAATATCTGTATTAGTGGTGTAAAAGAGAAAAACGCTGATGTCGGCGGCGACACGCCACAGTACTGGCATCCTCTAAATGTGCAGGAGAATCATGTTCGTTTTTTAAAACTGCTGTTCCTTGGGATTAGTCCAAAAAAAACCTGACATCGTAGGCTGAATTTGGGGTCAGGTCTGCTAAATTGATGTGCTCATGAGTTCAAGTGTAGACTACAAGATGTTTATCCAACACCTCAACAATGAACCGAGGGTAAAAGTGCCGAACGTAAAAAAACAGGGAGCGAGAGAATCTAAAATGTGTTAAATCAGAACAGTTCCACTTAGTGAGCAATAACTAGGTTTGATTCCCGGCCGTGCCTAATGATGTTGTGTCCTTGGGCAAGGCACTTCACCCTACTTGCCTCAGGGGCAATGTCCCTTTAGGCTACTTACTGTAAATCGCTCTGGACAAGAGCGTCTGCTAAATGACTAAATATGAGCAAGAGTGGCCACAGAAAGACAATCAGTCGATCAGTTGCATGGTGCATAGCGTCACTTCTCAGGTAGCCGTATTAGTCTAACTCTGGCATTACATGAACAGATTACAGCAGCTCAGTGTATAAGCCTTGTGGCTTAGCAATGGGAGCAGTCTGGTTAATTTCTCTCTGCTTGTGCTGACAGGAGCCTCTGGTCGTCAGGTGGCTAAAGTGACGTGGTACTGTGAAGGACCCCGGCACTCCCTGACTCAGAGGAGAAAAACAAGCCGTTCAGGGTCCTCCTTTCACGGCTCTGACAGAGAGAGACAGGGGTCATGTGACCACGGGAGGGACACACAAGCCGTCAGTCTTGTCTCTTGTCGTTTTTCGCACAGCACTTCCTGGTTGTTCCTCGCGGCTGACCCTTGACCTCTAGGGTGTGAACAGAAGCCCTCTGGGGATTGTAGTCTTCCGGCGCTGACGCTAGCGTGGTTACTGCTTTGGGGGAGGGGTGATGTCAGAGGTACAGAGATGGACGTACCAAACAGGTTCGAGTCGGGAGGGGTGTGCTCGGTCTAACCAGAGATTCACATCCCCCTCGTGGAATATCTGTTCTAGTTCCATGAAGTATGAGAAGGAATGTGCTTACACGGTTGACGTATCCTATAAGAAGTTGTTATATAAATGGAGATAGGGTAGCTAGGCCAGACATCTGCCTTCTATCTATCCATCTATCTATCTGGAGTCAGTGAACTGTTCCAACTTAGAACCTTCTATAGACTATCTCTCTTCTGGTATGCATCTGTCCATCCCCTACACAGGACACGAGGTAGGGCGGGGCATCTAGAATGGAAGAGTATTGATTCACCTGATTGATTTACCTGATCTTGGGGGTCCACAGCAGTAACTAGAGGAGTCAGTGGCCTGTGACAGCCCACACGTGTGTATCAGGCCACAGTCTGCACAGCACATGCAAACAATGCTCCCCAAAACACTCAGACAATAACAGACTAGGTCATTTGTTTTGTCTCATTCGAGGGACGCAAAGCCAGCTGAGATGTGGCGTAGTGACAGCTCCCGCGGGATGGGTTTTTGATGAAACGGACCGATGGGTGAGTGGGGTGATGTGAAACGTCCCCTCGTCACTGCAGAGAGGAGGGTGGGGTGATGTGAAACGTCCCCTCGTCACTGCAGAGAGGAGGGTGGGGTGATGTGAAACGTCCCCTCGTCACTGCAGAGAGGAGGGTGGGGTGAGTGGGTGATGTGAAACGTCCCCTCGTCACTGCAGAGAGGAGGGTGGGGTGAGTGGGGTGATGTGAAACGTCCCCTCGTCACTGCAGAGAGGAGGGTGGGGTGAGTGGGGTGATGTGAAACGTCCCCTCATCACTGCAGAGAGGAGGGTGGGGTACGGTGCGCCAGGCAGACAGGGTGTATTTATAGAAAAGCTGCGGTGCTTCAGCCTGCGTGATTACGGCAGGTCCCCAGTCAGACACGTCACAGTGATGACAGGCTGAGCCCACTCTTACCAGGTAACTGGTTCTCTGTACGGCTTGAACACACACACACACACACACACACACACATGGAAACACTAACGGACTGCACAAAGATCACTGTCTACTCTGCGTTTTTTTCTGAATGAGCAGCAACTATCAACAGAACATGCATGTACATGCATGCAAGCTACGACACGAGTCGTGTGTCACACGCATACCTATTACGTAAAGCATGCAGATCTCACATAAGACATTCATTTCATAAACCCTCCCTGAGGAACAACTTGGTATGACACCTGCACAAAGTCGTGTGTCTGTCTGCAACTCCTCTACGGTTAGAATGTACCGCTGGAACATGGCCACTCATCAGCCTGTTACTCTACTGAGTCATTTAGCCAATTATAGCATCAGCCATCACCATAAGCCATGACAACATAACTGAATCAGTTGAGGGTGAAGAAAGGGAGTCACAAAGTAGTCAGAGGTATTTCCAACAGCCATTAGTTCTCTCAGGGGGGTCTGGGAGTACAAGTTTGAATTTGAAGTTTCTTTGTCCTCTCCACAGGACCTCATAACTCCTTCTACAAGTCATTACCTTCTTCTTCTTCTTCTTAACCCCTCATTCCACTTCAATAGAGGGGTTAACTATGTCTCAACTTAATTCAATCGCCCCTGCTCCGACAGCCAGGGCCCAAACGTGCTCTCTGCAACTCACAGTAGGTACAGGGACATTACCCCAGAATGCCTTGCCCAAGGACACAACGTCATTTTTCGCACGGCCAGGAATCGAACCAGCAACCTTCTGATCGGTAGCCCGATTCCCTAACCGCTCAGCCATCAGTGATCTTAAGTACATACTGTTCCTTGACTCTGATCCTTGATCATCCGCTGTACCTTCTATATGAACTATTTGTATGTCGCCTTGGATAAAATAACCCGCCAAATGAATAAAATGTTTAAAAAAAGAAAAAGTGAAAGACTGTGAGCCTGGTCCTGGGGAGGGAGGTCCACACCACGACCTGACAGGACTACTCCACTCACTACAGCAAGGCCTGACAGGACTACTCCACTCACTACAGCAGGGCCTGATGACATTAAGGCTGTTGAGTTGCTCTAGGACAAAGGTTAATAACTAGGTATTTCATTGTATATCTCCCAAGCACTCAGAAATCCTGTGTGGCCCATTTACATTCAAAGTTCAATCAATCAGACAAACCCTGATCTGTTTTCTGAGCGTATGTCAGGAGACATGAACTTTAAAGCATTGCTTAATTCATCAATTCCTCGAGTAAGCAAGCTAGTAAACTGTATAGGTTACTAATATGATGAGCTATACTTGATAATACACAGCTTTTCTAGCAGTGTGACGACACATCCGAACTTTTATAATGGACCAACAGTCGCTAGAAAACACCTTCGTAAACAGTTTCTGTTCCTTCATACGCTTTTTGCAGAAATGAATCTGCATACCATGTGTCTGCTGGTCTTGTACTAACACTCATCCAGCGTTTAAGTGAAAACCCTGGGAAAGAGGCTGGATTAAGCAGTCTCTGAATTTTTCATAATGCTGATACATCCAAATTGCGGCTCAGGCTTAAGTCTAAAAGCATCATTCTCAAACTACAAAGCAAATACGTGGGTACTTTGACATCTGCACATGTTTGATGTGATGCAGCCTAGTTCTAAATAAATAAATAAATAAAGATTATGTCGGCTTTAAACCGGGTTGTACCAGTGGTGACCAGCGCGGGATATAAAGCGCATCCCCCATTCTACATTTGTAACATAACATAAATACAGGATATTGACCAAGCTTCCAGCAGCAAAATGTTTCTAATGTCGCAAAACACGCACATTCGATACAAATTCGACATATCAGCGAATCGTCATGTTCTAATTCTGTAACAATAGCAATGGTAATCGACGCACAGTGGAAACACCTTACCTTTTCTGACTTTGGTTTGTTTTGAAGCAGTTGTTCAAGGTACAGATCTGAGAGCGCAGTTCGAGCGCTGTTCACCCGCTGAAGTGTGACAGCGGGTTCGTTTTTATTGGATTTTAATGTCATCTTGCTTCTAGGCTAAACAAAACCGGTGAACCTAAAGTGCCCTTGCTCAAGGTCCGCAGAAGGCTTGCTCGAGATATCGGAGAAAGAGGGGGGAAAGCGCGATAAGGGAGCGGTGTGATAAGTCTCCGCTGGAGGTTTGAAGTCCGAGGTTCGGATCAATTGGTGCTATGGGGGCTAATGAACTAGACTACAGCAGGACAAGCTGACACAGCAGCAGCAAGTAAACACTGGAGTGTTCAGAGGGGGCTGGCCTTATTCCTGCTTCCTCTCCCGTGTAGCTCTGACGTTCTGGTGACAACCACGGGGGCAAACCAAAAAACGGTCAGCTGGAGAATGCGCGGCGAAAACTTCTTAAGTCCGTCATGGCGGTGCTGAGGCCTACAGATGCACTGAGCAGTGGCTCGTTGCGGTACCAAAGTGGTGGTTATTGCCGCACAGCAGTAAAATGCATTACTGCAGAGAGAATACCCCCTCAGAAATGGTGTTTTCCTGCAACGCAGATGAGTGGCTATGTGCAAGTGCGCCTATGCTGTAGAAATAATGTACTACACACAGCATGACGCCAATGAAAAACCTATGTCACACGCTTGTATTTAAATTAATGAGTTTAGTTATTACATGGAGCTCGTCTACTAGGCTACTTATTTTTCATCGGTTGATAAGCCTATTACTGCGCAGTCTGATTGTGAATATCAACTGCTATGCATGTTAGAATCGTATTTTATCTTGGCAATAACACGGTGTTTAATTGCAATCTGTAACAAACATCTATAAACATCCTACGCGAATGACCCAAGGCTCTCCTGTTTGCTTCATGTTATTAGCCTGCCATCTTGCGGCAGAATCAGGGTACTACACCCACTTAAGTAATGAGAAACGTTGGATCAAAACACTTTTTACGGCTATTGCACACAGTTGGAGGTGGTGATCACAAGACCTAAAAACACAATTTTCTACCAACTAGTAATCGCGAGTAGGAATACATGTACTAGACTCTTACCTGTACCCGTGTTTAAAGTGCATTCATGCTCACTGATCTAAATGAACGTGGTTAAAAAAAATGGCCAGCGTGCAAAACATAGCAGCATTAGATCTAGTTCAAAGCAAACATTTGTTTGAGGATGAGAGGATTGTAGAAATAACAGGTTTGTAGCTTTACAAATCCAACTCAAACACCGGCAGCTCAAATCTCCCAGAAACGTTTTTTTTTGTTTTGATTGTTTGAACCAAACCACCATAAACATATGCATACCCAGTTCCCTAGAATGCCAAGATGTTCTCACACCCCCATATTTACATATCTATATATGAGACGTTGACAGAGAATCGCCCTATTTATATCAAAGCAGAATACACGAGACAGCTATAGGTGCCAGCATCATCATGTCTGTCTGCCTGTCTGCCTGCCTGCCTGCCTGTCTGCCTGCCTGCCTGTCTGTCTGTCTGTCTGTCTGTCTGTCTGTCTGTCTGCCTGTCTGCCTGTCTGCCTGTCTGTCTGTCTGTCCTGTCTGTCTGCCTGTCTGCCTGTCTGCCTGTCTGCCTGCCTGTCTGGCTGTCTGTCCTACTACATGTGTGTCTGCTGTTTTACTACCTGTCTGTCTGCCAGTTTAACTTCCTAGCTGTCTGCCTGTATGTCTATCTACTCATCAGATCCTCTTCACACTCTCACTGTCTCTTTCTGTCAGAGGAAGGAGGGGTAGAGGAAGTTACTGAGGTCCCATGTCACAGGTTGGTCTTTCTTGGTAGATGAGGTTTGCATTACAGTAAGAGGCATCATCGTCTAACTCAGAGACTCTGAGTCACTGCCAACCAAGAGTGGAGAGAGAACGTTACTCAGGTAAGTCTGCCAGCAAATAATCCGATCCGTGTAGAACTTTGTTTAGTTGAATTAACATAACTTTGTTAATTCTTTTAACATATGTGGTCACACACCACGACAGAGGGACACAAACATTAAACGTTACATTTTGAAATGTGAGAGAGAGAGAATATCTCCTCCAACAATCCCTGGAGAAACGTCTGCCTGTGTACCAGTCTAGGATACAGGCTTTTTCTGTACTTTGCAATGTGGTTAGTTGTCAGTGTATTGCTTGTTTTTTGTGTTTTGGCCTCGAGAAGTCCTCATGCCCGGCTTGCACAGCTCTGATTGTTGTTATTAGGTTCACCTGGGACCTTGTTCTGTTAGGTGTATTTAGTGGACTCTGTCTCATGCCTACCTTGCTTGATGTTTAGGTTTTTCTGATGCTGGTTGGAGTGCTACTTTTTTTAAATTCTTACTTTTGCTGAGCCAAGTAAACCCTTCAGCCTCTCCAGTACCGCGTGCGTCTCACTTTTGGGTTTACCCTCCTCTAGTGGCTCAAGAATTGTGAGTGGAACCCTCACACTGGAAACCCAAGTTCGAGTTCCGCCGCTGACAGTAATTACAGACTGTTTGTTGAATGTGACCGATGTCACATTCAGTAGTTACAACTTCTGATGATCGATCTTCTGCTGTACTTTACGTGCACACTGGTTGTCGCTTTGGATAAGTGACCGCTAAAGAAATAAAAAAATTAATGTATGTTTTCTTTGTCCCCTCTCAACCTCAGGTGACTCGTCTAAATCTGCTCTTGGTCCGGAGGAACAGGATTTTTTAAATTTTATTTTTAAACCACCTTTTATGAATTTGTAAATTTACTTTCAAATATCTCAGGATGATCCAGCTAGCGGTGAACTCCTCCAGCGGACCTAATGGAAATGACACCTGCGAGATCAAGGACAGCTTCCTGTCTGCGTCCCTCCCCGTCTCCTACTCCATCATCTGCCTCGTAGGACTGTTGAACAACACCATGACCATCCTGGTGTTCTTCCTCAGGAAGCCTTCCGGCTCGGCCATGGCCGTGTACCTCAGACACCTGGGCGTCGCCGACTTCCTCCTCGTCCTCTGCCTGCCCCTGCGCGTCTACTACCACAACGCCGAGGGCCCCTTCCTCCTCTGCAAGACGGTGGGCGTCTTCTTCTACCTCAACATGTACGCCAGCATCCTCTTCCTCAGCCTGATCAGCGTGGACCGCTACCTGAAGATCATCAAGCCGGTGTGGGATCGCCGCGTGCACACCGAGGCCTGGAGCCACAGGGCTTCCTGCTGCGTGTGGGCCGCGCTCGTCGTCGCCATGTCCCTCTTCTTCCTCAGCAACAGCAGCGAGCGTCCGTGCGACCGCATCTGCTTCCACTTCCACCACAAGGGCCTGGTCGGCGGCGTGGTCAGCCTGACCGCGGTCGCCTTGTTCGTCGGCGCCTTCCTCCTCTTGGTCTGCGTGTACGGGCGGATCGCCGTCAAGCTGAGAGCCATGTCTCTGGGCAGTCAGGACGCCCGAGCCCAGAGGAAGAAGAGCAGGGTGATCCTGAAGACCTCGGTGGTGCCCTTCATCTTCACCCTGTGTTTCCTGCCCTATCACGCGGTCCGAGTGCCCTACGTGCTCGCCCAGATGGGCGTGGTCGGGGATGTGAGCAGCAAGCAGACCCTGCACGTCCTGAACGAGCTCACCCTGCTCCTCTCGGCCCTCAACAGCTGCTTGGACCCCGTCCTGTACTACCTGCTGTCCAGCACCTACAGGAGGGCCACTCTCTGTGCCTTGCAGGGGAAGTTTAAAAACATGTACGCTGTCAGCTCCAAGAACAACAGTGTCATCCAATCAGTCAACGAGACGTAGAGATGATGAGCTCTCACCATCCATTCTTTATGTAATATGTACTTAAAACATATGAAGCATTATTACGGGCTGTCCACCCCTGCATTAATACATACTGGTTCAAAAGCAATAGATAACCTGGATATGTTTATATAAATGCACATAGGCCTACATGAATGTATATAGCATTGTGTTTCAATCAGTTACTCTGATTTATGATCTCTGAGTATATTACTCATCTCGAGACAGATGAAAGTGGTTTCCTGCTTCGTAAAAGACCCCTGTTGTCGTCTGTGTGGGACAGGAAAACACCAGTGATGAGGTTGCATCGATAGTTTCATTTTGACTGTATAGCTTAGAATTTCGCCAAATAATTGATTCAGTAGAGGGTGTTTTTATTCATGGACACTTCACTGCATGTGCTTTTTAATATAACGGAACATGATTATTTATGATAAAATATCAAACGTACTGTGAGTTAATTCACTAGTCAGGAATATTTACTTGAGGTTATTTGTTGTGGCAAATGACTCATCGACTAGATTAGTTTGATCAAGAAGCGCTTCGAAACCGGCAGTTCTGCCTTCGAGAGAGCTGATCAAAGACGTTCATCAGTTAGTGAAGCTCTACGGGTAGACTGAATACCTATTGTTCAAAGCCAGACACTCACTTTGAAGATATCACCGTCTTTCCGTCTGCCGTCTTTCATTACCGATAACCGAGAGTTCTCCCTTTATCTCGGACACGCATTTATGCATATTAGTCATTTTTGCATTAGGTTGATTTCCTTTTAAAGTACAATATCTAAAGTGGTATGCTTGTCGATAAATGTCGTTCATATAACCTACAAGTCCTCCTTTTTGGCATTTGAGTCTTGTACATTTTAATTTAATTTCAAACAAGTAGGCTATAGTTTAGACATGAACACCACATCCTATAATCTCATGTGATACAATCTCTGCTCCGTGCATCAACTTCCTCATTCTACTGATCGTGTCATTGTAAACTAACACAGCACCTTATTTAGGCCAGTGGGCTGTGGTAAAAAAAAACACACAAAAAAAAGGGTTGATTAAGAATAGATAGGCCTAAGATTCAATATTCCATTACATATTGATGGGAGCTGATTGGTCTCCAACCTTCCTCCCTTATCTGGTCTTGTTGCAATCATCGCTTGACCAACACTTTCATCACAATCTAACCATGCATGGTGTGGTTTCCTACCACGACAGATAACACGCTTAGAATGATGAAACTCTAGTGAAGTGGAGAAGTGATCAGATTCGATTCTGCAAACCCTCAACCTCTCGTTACGTTTGATCGTTGAAAGAGGAAAAGGGAAGCATCAATTCAACCGAATCTTCTTTCCTTCTATTCTTTTATTGTTCTGTCCTTCGAATCATTTCCCTTAATTGTTATCACAGTGGTGTGATGGTCAAGTGGAAAGTGTGATTAGGTTTTAGCAGCAGAAAGGATCTTTAATAGAAGAGCGGGGAATTCATTAAGAGCCAGAACGCAGTAGAGATGCCCTCAGGATTGGGTTCGAAGAATTCTAATTTTGTCATTTCAAAGAATGTGTTCTGTGTAATAGCGATGTACAGTCATGAGACATTACTCATTTAAAATGTAAAATTACTTTATTTCTATTTTTAAAAGCCTGTGTAGTTATGGGTTGAATGTCACGAACAATGAACATGGAAGTAATTTGGATTAAACCACAGTTTAGTGTTCCTCTTACATTTTAGGATTAGTAGGGGCCTATTCAAGACACAGAGTTCAAAAATGTGAAATCTTAAAAAAAGATCAGAATTGCGTTTTTAAACACACCAAAACACGAAGAAAATGTATAAAGCTAACTAGCCTATACGTACCTATAGTTTATAAACTATGGTGTCTACATATTCTACATGTCTTGTCACAAACCCTCACAAACAAACGGACGAGGACGCTTCATGGTGTTTGTTGCTCAGAGCAGTGACATCGCCGTAACGTCAGCGTGCTCGGCTCTCTCAAGCCTCCACATCCTCTTCCCGGTGGGTCGGAGTTTCCATGGTGACCCCTCTAGAGGTTACAGACGTCTGATGGGGGCTCCCCCTGGCGGGCTCAGCGCGCGAGGCTCTGGAAGCGGACACGTTTAACACACAGTTAGAAAACTGTATACATCAATGCTAAATAAATACACGACTAAATAGGGGAAAACTATATACACTAACAAACGACATATACACAGTATAGTTATATATATATGTACACACACACACACACACAGTATACATGTACAAAGGGAATAACTGACTTTATCTCGTTAGCTTCGGTCGTCTTGGCAGCCCTGTACTTCTTCTTCTTCATGTTGTGTGTGATGAACCACACGAGCAGCGCGATGAGAAGACAGCCCAGCAGAGCCCCGATGACCGCCCCAACGATGGCCCCGTCTCCCAGCTCTACAACACGGATACAAATACCACGTGGCAGACTTTTATCCCAAGCAACTTAAAGAGGGGGGGATTCGATTCTGCGACCTCTAGATCAGTGGTCAGCTGCTGGACTACTGAGCTTTAAACCACGTGGCCTACAGACTATGCTACTGATATCAGCTGATGTACCCCATGTACAAACACTGCTTTGTGTTAATAGTTTAATTAATTTGTTGTTTTTCATGTGATTTCAAACCCCGTCTACAATCCAGATTTCCCCATGGGACAATACGATTTTCTTTCTGGTGTAATTGAAGTGGATGTTCTCTATCATCAGATTCAGATTCAGAATCAGAATCAGAATCAGAAAGGTGTTTTACAAACTTACCATGTACCAGCTCTAGTTTGCAGGTGGCGAAGCCCACAGCGTTACTGGCGTTGCACTGGTATTCTCCAAACTCAAACTGAGACAGGTTACGGATGTACATCACTCCAGTTTGGAGGTCTGAGCAGAGGAACACAGACATTTGTCAAAGCACATGCCCACACACCCTCACATATATGCATACACACACACAAAAAGAGAGAAAGAGAGAGAGGTGGAGAGAGGGAGAGAGAGAGGTAGAGAGAAGGAGAGAGTGAAGGAGAGAGGGAGAGAGAGAGGTGGAGAGAGTGAAGGAGAAAGGGAGAGAGAGAGGGAGAGAGAGAGGTAGAGAAGTGGAGAGAGTGAAGGAGAAAGGGAGAGAGAGAGGTAGAGAGATGGAGAGAGTGAAGGAGAGAGGGAGGTAGAGAAATGGAGAGACTGAAGGAGAGAGGGAGAGAGAGAGAGAGAGGTAGAGAGGTGGAGAGAGTGAAGGAGAGAGGGAGAGGTAGAGAGATGGAGAGAGTGAAGGAGGATTGGAGTAGAGAGGCTTACTGGCGCTTCCCAGGGCAGCTCTCCTGGTCTGGTCCTGGCCCAGTTTGGTCCAGGCGTAGATGGGGGCGGGGCTTCCTTTCTCGCTGTGACACGTCAGAGTGACCAGGTGACCAGACTCCACATCCCCATGGACAGCACAGAAGGGCGTTGTGGGCCTCTCTTACACACCAGAGAAGAAGAGAAGAAGCGGTGTGGGCCTCTCTTACACACCAGAGAAGAAGAGAAGAAGCAGTGTGGGCCTCTCTTACACACCAGAGAAGAAGAGAAGAAGCAGTGTGGGCCTCTCTTACACACCAGAGAAGAAGAGAAGAAGCAGCCTTTAGTACTGTCTGGATGGAAGGTGGAATAAACAGCTTGCATGAGAGGGAGAGAGACAGAGACAGAGACAGAGACAGAGACAGAGACAGAGACAGAGACAGAGACAGAGGGAGAGGGAGAGGGAGAGGGAGAGGGAGAGGGAGAGGGAGAGGGAGAGGGAGAGGGAGAGGGAGAGGGAGAGGGAGAGGGAGAGGGAGAGGGAGAGGGAGAGGGAGAGGGAGAGGGAGAGGGAGAGGGAGAGGGAGAGGGAGAGGGAGAGGGAGAGGGAGAGGGAGAGGGAGAGGGAGAGGGAGAGGGAGCTTGCATGCAGACAGATAGCAGTAAACAGAAAACAGATATGTCCAGACTGTCATCTATGATAGTAACAATATAACGTCTGTTGACCATGTCGCTGCGCCTCACGGGAACTCTGAAGTATTGATCGTAACGCACATGAGTGAATCACATGAGTGAATCACATGAGTGAATCATATTGAATGTGAGGCTCACATTGCCTTCCTGTGTTTCTAAACCGTGATCTGTGTCTATAAACAGCAACACGATTCGTTAGAGTCGGGTTTGTCAGCGTGGTTTTTGGCAGCCTCCTGAGTGGATGGACGAGTGGATGGACGAGAGGATGGACGAGTGGTTGGACGAGTGGATGGACGAGTGGATGGACGAGTGGATGGACGAGTGGTTGGACGAGTGGATGGACGAGAGGATGGACGAGTGGTTGGACGAGTGGATGGACGAGTGGATGGATGAGTGGTTGGACGAGTGGATGGACGAGTGGTTGGACGAGTGCATTGACGAGTGGAGGACGAGAGGATGGACGAGTGGATGGACGAGTGGTTGGACGAGTGGTTGGACGAGTGGATGGACGAGTGGTTGGACGAGTGGATGGACGAGTGGTTGGACGAGTGCTTTTCCATTCTGAGGTGAGGTGGAGAGACGGAGGGGAATCATACTTCCTGCTCTAATTTCTGACACTGACAATGAAGAGACTAGTCTGCTGCTGTTCCCATGGAAACTACTGTGGATAGTGAGGCCAGCGAGGTTGTCCTGGTAACTCTGTGAATGAGCAGAATCACAGACAGCATGTAATTCACTGATCATAACATTCAGATTAGGAGAGAAGAGGAGAAAGATGGGGGGGTGGGGTGGGTGGGGTCAGTGGTCCACGGCCCCTGCCTTTCCTGTCACGATCGAGGACCGTACGCGTTCAGTCGCTCGACGCAAACCCCTTTCGTAGCGTTCGCGGGCCTCACCTAAAACAGTCACGGCGACGCTCGCCTCGCTGTTCCCCTCGATGTCCGGAAGGTTGTGGACGTCACAGCTGTACACCCCGCTGTCCGCCACCTGCATGTTGCTGATGGTTATCGAGGCGTTCCTGGTGGTGTTGGGGTAAGCAGGGGGAGTGAGACGGCCCACGTACGGCTGGGCGATGACCGCGTCTCCCGCCTGGTAGTAATACACCTGTAAGACAACAAGTGTCAGAGAGAGAAGAGAACCCAGCCCTGGAACCAGACCCGAGGCCACACTCCAAACAATAGTTGTTTGATGTTGACTTGGGTGGTGTAAAGTACTGGAACAATGGTAGATATGCGAGAGGAGGTTGCTATGTGTCGGAAGGGGTTGCCGAGGCGTGTCTGCAGTACTGCTGCTGGAGCAGAGAGAGCACAGGGAGCGGTGGGGGAGGAGCTTCCTGTGGGCGGAGCTTCCTGAGGGCGGGGCCTCAAACAGGGCGCGCAAGACCAACTGCCATTTCTGCCATTTTGAACTCTTACATCCGCACAAGTAAAAACGAAAAATGTAATTTCCCCCCATACGGTATGTTTAGACAAAAGCCCATTTGAACTGAAACATTTGTTTGGTGGGGTGGATTTAAAAACGAGTATTTCTATAAGAGGAACTCGCTCCTTTAGAGAATTGCGCAGGTGATTCGAGGACACACGGAACCGCAGAGCTGTAAGAGGACAAACACAAAGAGAAGTCCAACTGAACGTACCTCGTGACTAGCCCCAGTAGACTTGGAAACAAAAGTCCACTGGATAGTGAGTTTGTTGGTGGGAGAGTTTGTCATGAAGGAGACTTGGAGCAACACGCTGGCTCCCATTGTCACGTTCAAGGATTTCTGTGGCGTCTTCACGGAAATCGTCTGCACAAGCCCTGTCAAAACACACACGGTCCTCATCTTAGCTCAGTGGCAGAGCATTTTCCTGCCACTTTAAGAGGTCCCAGGTTCAAATTCCACCCCTACACGTCGCTTTAGATCAAAAGCGTCTGCTAGGTGAAACACATGACATTTATTCACCAGTACATCGTATACCGTTTCTCAAAGGTGGGATGAAGGAATGGTTCCAAATCAGTTGGTTTAGTCAGAGCTAAGGATTCTAAAAGAATCCTTGTCCTGATGGTTATTAAACGGACGGTTACTCACCCATCACACTGAGCAGCACCACCAAGCCCAACACGTTCGTCATTTCAAAGAAGTTTCCGGTGGAATCACGCCTGTTTTCGGTAATTAAAAGCGAGATAAAGTCAAGATCGTCTAACTCTAAGTGCCTTGATAGCTCGTTTGAGTTCAGCCAGCCAGTCAGTCAGCAGCAGGCTAGATGGACAACACCCAGGGACGTTTGTGTGGGCAGTGCCAGGGGCCGATGGCCAGTCTGGAGATAAGGCATATGGGTGTTTACACATATTGTTTGCTGGACTAGGCGTGAGTGGCTCAGTTTTTGTGGATTTTCCATTTCCGGTCAGAAGCCTGGAATTTCTTATACCTGTGAAAGGGTGTGGTAGGTTGTAGCTAAATCATTTACATTTAGTCATTTAGCAGACACTTACAGTAAGTACAGGGATTCCCCCAGGAAAGTAGGGTGAAGGCCTTGCCCAAGGACACAACGTCAACATCAGGCAACCTTCCGATTAGTAGCCCGATTCCCTAACCGCTCAGCCACCTGAAATGTCAAAAACCTGTTTTTTTCAACCCTATTCAATTTCCGTTTTTATCATTTAGTACCTGTTTTCTAGTGACCTGTGATACAACTACTGTTGAAAAAAAAAGAGAACAAAAATGTCTCGCACTGCCAAATATTCTAGGATGCTGTGAACTTAAGTTCCCCACCCCCATAAGGTATTAGTACTGACTGTAAAATCAATTAGTCTGTGGTTTGGCTGACGCCCATCGCTCTCTCTCTCTCTCTCCTGTACGTGTGCCTTGTAAGTCATTCTGGGTCAGGGCTCCTGACAGGAGCAGTGAATGTAATGTAATCTACCTGCTCTTTATCGCCAGCCCTGCGGAGGTTTGGGGGGAGCCCAATGCACGGCTAACCTTAACCCAGCACTGCAACACTCACCTGACCCTGCAGCTGCACACCTGCTGCAGACCGCTCCGCCCACCCGAGAAGGGACCATGAATCACCTGTGATTAATGATGTTTAATTATAAGAAGGTGACATGGTGGGGGAAAATGATGATCAGCTGTAACTACATTTCAGAGGGGTTGGGGACAGGGCTGGGAGACTGTGAGGTGGGAGGATGGGGGGTGGGGATGTGGGGGGGTGGGAGGATAAGGTGGGTGTGGTGGGTGGATACGGTGGGGTGGGAGGGTGGGGTGGGGTGGAAGATGGACAGCTTCTACAGAACATGGATGTGGGAAGGGCCATATCACCATCTCAGGGTGTATAAGAAGAGAGATCTCAAACTGAACCACAGAGAGACTGAAGAAAACCTTATCAAGCGTGACTAAAAACATACACACAACTGAATCAAAGGACGTGTGACTGTGTGAGTGAATCATTGACAGGTTGGATGGAGACCTCCATTGTGCATGCTGATGTACCGATACTACCACTAGCTCCTCCTCTTTTGAGCAGAAACCCAGGAAGTGAGCGTGGTGGAACAGGACATGAGTGACAAGGTCAACCGATGCCTGGGTTAAAGTGTCCCTTGTAGCAGTGAATTATTAGGCCACTTACATGAACATTGCATTCAATGTGTTAAGAAAATAATGATCCCCTCCAAAAAGAAACAACGAATCATTAGCAAATTACATCTTTCATCAAAGAAATACCTTTAACTGAAAACTTTCACCAAAATCATACATTCAAAATGCATGGTACAACCTATAGAATCTTCAGTTCACTGGCCATTGTCAGGTCATTCTACCTGAAGTCCCAGGTCATTGTGTGTCACAGTGTTCCACAAGCATGGAAAGATTTCCCAAGGATTCCAAAATTACTACTAGAATTGCAAAACACAATTTCAAAGCACGTTGGAAGACATCTCAAGACATTGAACAACTTAGGAAAGCTTTCAAAAGTGTTCAATCATTCAAGAAATTCAACAATTCCCACAAATACTTTTTGATGGATGATAAAATGGTAAGTTATTTAAATACTAAAACATTCCAAACCCTGCCAAATACATCACTTATAGGAAGAACATATCATTTTTAAACCTCCTCCTTGTCTCTCTTGTCCAGAACCATCTCATAAACAGTTCTGTCAAGCGTGAGCTTGTGGGCCCTGAGGATCCAAGCGGCTCCAGCCCGAGGCCCTATCAGACCTCTCCAGAGGGCCTCTGGAGCAGGGCCCAGCCTGCAGCTGCTCTCCCCCAGCCCAGCAAGCACATCCCTGGCTCCCACTCAGCCGTGGATCCCTCCTCCACCCTCCAGGACGACACGCAACATCCACACAGGCCGACTCTGAAGAGGAGGCGTGAGAGCGATGAGGAGGAAGGGTCTTCCCAGACACCTCGGTGTGACTCACAGGTGATCTCAGGGTTTTCATTCATTCATACAGTCACATGATTTGTTTTACAGTGGCTCCAAGTAATATATGTGCCCTGTGTAAAATGCCACATGCAGAGGTCCCAAGAATCTCTCCTGAATCCTCTCTTTTGCTTGTTCTCTCCCCAGAGCGGCTCAGCCGAGCGCGGCCACTTCGACCGCCGTGCAGTTCACGGAGCCCCATGCCCCCTGGTCCTGCCCCCTAAGAAGCGCTGGAGACAGGCCCAACCCGAGGCCCAGGCCCAACCCAGCCCGAGGTCCCAGGCCCCAGCCCCAGCCCAGCACGAGGTCCAGACCCCAGGCCCAGCATGAGGCCCGGAGACTGGCCCGCCTGGCGCTCCTGCCCCCTAAGAAGCGCTGGAGGCAGTCCCCAGCCCCAGTCCCAGGCCCGACTCGAGGCCCAGGCCCAGGCCCAGCCCCAGTCCCAGGGCCCAACTCGAGGCCCAGGCCCAAGCCCAGCCCAGCCCAAGCCCAGGGCCACAGGCCCAGGCCCAGGCCCGACCCGACCCCCCGGTCCAGCTCCAGGCCCAGCCCGAGGTCCAGCCCGAGGTCCAGCCAGAGGCCCAGCTCGAGGCCCTGAGACTGGCCCGCCTGGCATTCCTTCCCCCTAAGAAGCGCTGGAGGGAGGCCCTGGGAGTGCCCCTGGATCCCCTCCATCAGGAGGCGCTGCAGACACGGCTGACGAGGGACACTGACCCGCTCCGCTCTCGTGACCTGTCATTTGTCTCTCCATTAATCTCGCCCCTAAAAGGCGATCCCTGTCACTCTTCCAGGAGTCGTGACACGGTCTTAAATCTGGCCGGAGACCCCTGTTCATATTTCAAGCCGTTCTCTTTACACTCTCTGATTTTTATGGTCTATTAAAATTACAATCAACTAAGTGTCAATGTTTAGGGAAATGATAAACTATGTTGGCTCCGTTCTGGTTGTCCTGGGAACCCACACCCCAGGTGACAGTAAGTAGGTCGGCCCCTAATGGGTTTGTCCACCGGACGTCAACACAGATTATGTGACAAAGATTAGTTTAGGATGTCTCTCGTAGTCTGGATGGACGATCGCTGGCCAAGCACCGCTGTTCCCAGAGTCGTCCAGCAGAGGGCGATGTTGCCCGCAGGAACTCTCCAGAGGAAGACCCTCGGGGAGATGGAGGAGCAGGGAGCTGAAGATAAGTGATAACAACATAGACAAGAACACCCCTCTGTCCTCAACATGGCTCACTCCTTCGCTCCTCCTCCCTTCCTCCCATCCTCAGCAGCCGGAGGAAAACAGGCCAGACATTTAGCGTGACTTCACAGTGTCCCTACAGTCACAAAAAATACCACTTACGGAAATAGGCTGGGTACACTGCCAAATCACATGTGCGAGAGGGGTAAGAAACGCACAAACACCAATGAGAAACGTCAGTGGGTTTGGAAAAGGAAAAAAAAATGTCTACTACATTCCACTGCCTCACTAGAAGCGCTGTGCTTATCGCACTGCATTGCCGTCAACTGCAAGGATGGGAGATTGTTTTCACTGGAATCAGAGGAGTCTTTTAAAGGATGCAGAAACAAGAGAAGCAGAAACACAGAGAGAGACCTACTGTTTAACCATCTCTGTGATAAAACGTCTGACATTTGTGAAGGCCTCGTTCTATGTGTTGAATAAATAAGGAAGACAGGATGAGAGAGAGAGAGAGAGAGAGAGAGAGAGGGAGAGAGAGAGAGGGAGAGAGAGGAGGGAAGGCAGAGAGTGGGAAGAGGGAGAAAGAGAGAGAGCGAGGGGGTGGTAGAGAGAGATGAGAGCGAGAAAGATACGAGGGTGAGAGGGGGTGTAGTCGAGAGCTCGAGCTAGCGAGAGATCGATGAGAGCGACTAGAGAGAGGGAGAGGGGCAGAGAGAGAAAGAGAGAGGGAGAGATAGATGAGAGTGAAATAAATAGATTTCAGCAGGGCACCGTTGGACACATTGTATGGATAAAAGAGCTGTGCCTTAATATTTCATTAGACGCATTCAGTCTCACTCCCACTCCTCCTTCCACTCTCTCCTCAACCCCAAAACAAGACAGGCTCCACAGGCCAAACACGGACGGACATCTTGAAAAATAGAAAAACGAATGGACATGCTAGTGCAAAGTGACCGTCTCTCTAGAGAGGGCAAAACACCTGGTCCATATTTGGAACATAAACTCTGAATGAAAAAGCAACAGGGAGACATTTATATTTGTGCATTTTTTTGCACAAGACAGTCAATTTCCATATCAATACGGTAAATGTCTCTCTCAGGAAATTGCTTTGATTCCTAATGTTTGTGTTCAAACAAATATCCAGCATCCATATCTTGGAGTATATCTCTGGTATATCGCAGTTATTTTCTCTCACTCCAGTATATTCTAGATAAACAGGATTACTCCTTTAGAAGTCTCTGGAAGACGACTAACCCTTAACGAGGCATTTGATTCCCACGAGCAGCTCTTCCTCATCTATTTATAAGTCAACTCAGAAGGACACCAAAGATACGTCTGCATGAGAAACACACAGAGAGGATGTTTTGTCGCTTTTATAAAGCACAGAGTTGTGAGGTCCCTCGCCTGTTTACGTACGTGTATACAGTGTAGTTCGAACAACATCGCATGACTTTATTGTGCGATCAGGCCTATTTTATTCAAAGATAGAGGAGCTGTTCTCTGTTAACATGGTAAAAAAAAATCTGATTTAACACACAGTCTTCAGGTTGGCTTTGGTAGCTACTGTGTCCAAATTCACCCCAGTAGTAGAAAGCATAACATACCATGAAGCAAATACATGCTCAGCTTTTTAACCATTTTCGTATCTTTTTTTACCTCACTTTTCCTTGACCACGTTAATGCACCCTTTCAATATTTGATGTTTTTATATGGAGTGCTGACAATAGAACATGGACATTCAGGGTACATTTTGCCGATCTACTTCAATGGTTCTGCATCCATCTCACTAACAGAGCAATGCACTCCAAACCTGAGAGTGCTTCCTCTCCACTGGGGCCGTTTCCAAAGTTTATCATAGAAAGGAAAAGACAAGAGGAGAACAGCAGTCGGCCCAAGACATCGAGGTTGCGGTTTGTTTCTCTTGTTACCGACTGTCCCACCACAGAAGTCAAGTAGGATTACACAAGACGACACGAAAGCCCCTCAAGTTCAAATATTAGAGCCGTCTTTACATCCTGCCCCAATCTAACTGTGTTCCTGTCAGTCACGTGAGAGTCTTAAGCTCTGGTTTAACGTTTACTCTGGCTTTACCCTCTTTACACTACGACCTCTTTCTGAATACCCTAACCAAGACATTGATGGCCCCCTCGGAGAACTGGACAGGGGCTGGCGGTTAGGGAATCAGGCTAGTAATCTGAAGGTTGCCAGTTCGATTCCTGGCCGTGCCAAATGACGTTGTGTCCTTGGGCAAGGCACTTCACCCTACTTGCCTCGGGGGGGAATGTCCCTGTACTTACTGTAAGTCGCTCTGGATAAGAGCATCTGCTAAATGACTAAATATAAATATAACTTGGAAACCTCACCAACATGTCTGTGGTGTTTAACTTGTCTTATCTGAGGCAGGGTTGAGGTGGAGGGGTCCAAGGGGTCCGAGGGGGTTTGGGTTGAAGAAGGGGGAAACATTACATCTCTGGAGCTGGAATCACTTTGTGTCTTTATTCAGGAAATATAGTAGGAAAGGAGGTATAACTCTCATGAATGCGCAATGTTTTTTTAATCAAATCAAATTCAGCAACAAGAAGACACTCTAGTCTTTTTCTTAATTTAGTTTTCACGGCTGTCTTGTTAATCCAACAGCCCTTTTTCAAAAGCGAGACACTAACTAGTAACTGAGACCTGCCACCACATCTTAGACTTGCATTGGAATCAAACATTTGTCCTTCATTCCGTTTTTTTGTGCAGCACAGTTTCATATTTACCTTTTGGGGACTAACATGTTCAACCAAATTCATAAAAACGTAAATGAAACAATATTAGTCCTCAAAGGGCAAACGAAAAGAAATCGCATTCTTTACTGTATAAGCCTTTATTTGTAAAAAGTCAGCTGTTTGAATGATAACCCTTTTATACCACATAATTGAACACCTTGTATTTGTAAAAAAACACGTTTTGCTCAAACACCTAAAAAAGCTGATTGACACAATAACATTAATTGGCACTGACAAAAAGGAAATACAACTTCATACTATACAAATGCTGATTTCATGAGTACAACTCATACCCAAAATGAAATCACTTCATTGAATAACCGAATCAAAGAATGCGCCCAATGTGAACAAAACAAGTACAGTACAAAACAAAATGCATTTCACTTCCAGAGTCAGATGTTAGAAGAATTACATTTCTTTTATATGAGAAAACAACAACAACAGTAATAACAATCCATAACGAAATGCAACAAATACAGCAAAATACAAATGAAAATAAGGAAAATAATTTACTTGTTGATACTTAAAAATAGTTATGGGCCGTTGGCTTTGAGTGTTTGTGCCAATTTTCAGTTTTTTCCATTTTTTTCTTTTCCAGTATTCTTTTCTGTAGATATTAGTTTACAAGTTATGTGTTTCCTGCTTCTTGATAGAGGGAGGTATACTGATGTATAATTGACAATCAGCATAGCCTCTTGTAAGGATCGTCGAAATGAACAACAGATCCTTTAGCCCCCCACCCCCCTCCCAGCACCACCCCCCTCCCAGCCCCCCAGTCCAGAGGCAACTCATTTAAGAGGAACTGCACGGAACACTCAGGGTGCAATCTCATGGCTTGAATTCAGATGCTATAGGGGAGCATCTTGTGTTTAATCTGTAGTTAGAGGGCGACTGATGTTGATAGCTAAACCTGATAACACTACAAGATGTAAACCTACTAGGGTGCATCTATTCCAATCGTATGTGATTTACAGTAGGTGAGTTTAATGGTAAGGTACATATTAATGATTGCCGTGAATCATACAATGTACATTATCTCGTCTCTGTTAGTCTCCAGTTTTACGTGGAGTTATAGTTTTACAAGGTTTTGTCTAGCTGGTTGTAAAACAGTTGCAACCACAGCATGTAAACACTGGATCTTTCTTGCCCTGGCTGTGAGGATGACACTGCAGGTGCACAGTGTGGAATAGAAAAATAAGAAAATAAACCTTTTGAAACTTAGGTCATGCGAAACAAAACCTACATCTTGTCTTCTTTTCATTTTTTAGAGGTTTTGTTTGCAGAAGTTTGCCAATGCTATAGAAGCTGTCCATGCTATTAGCAGTGAGGTTAGCTGCTATAACGAACTGCCCTGTTTTTGTTCATGCATTAAGAAATTGTAAGTGAAAGATATCATATTTACAGTACAATTCACATGTAATTACACATATACACAAGAGGCAAGAAAATTCACATTGAAATCAGTTCAACAGTTTTTTTTATCACCTCATCCACTCCTTTTAGATGAATGTGTCCATAAAATAAAAAAATAAAAACATACTTTTACTCTTGGCATGACCAAAATAAATTCTCAAACAAAAAGGATTTCTGCACAGCTTTTGAGATGAATGTTACATCTTGTCCCACGAGCACATATGGTGGATATGGGCTTTAAATTAGATGAGTTATAAGAATCCACTGCAAACATTTAATAGATGTTCTAAATGTAATAAAGCATTTAAAAACATAAAGCAATTATGTTACATCCCTAGCATCCCCAAAACTTTACTTGGACATATTGAAATTGCACAAACCCCATAAAGCAACTAAATACATACATATATAAAATAAAACATAAATATAACTGTATTCAAGATATGTATATCAAAATGTGTATAGCATTCCCATGGATAAGACAACCTGATCATAGGGAACCATAATAAACTCATAGCTGCTCTTCGGTTGGTGTTTGTCATAAGGTTGATTCTGCAATACTGGGTTCTAACTTTGTTCCGTTCCACTGGGTAAGCCGGACTAAACTAGGTCTACGCCGAGTCACTGCATTGTGTGAAGATATGCTTTTAATCCATTCTTTCCTGCCACAAATCACGTGCCTGGATCTTAGATGTATAATATAATATCTAATTATCAGTAAAGTTATAAATTATTCTTTCAACCACGAGGATTCTAATTACGGTTATTGATCAACGAGAGAGGGAAATCAAACTGGCTCCACTTCTCGACTGGTTGCAGTAAACAAACTGCTACATGATGCCTTGTTGCAGCGATCTCTGATGTATCCGATTGGACGGTTTACATTAGTTGCCACCTTTACATTATGTTCACGCGTGCGTCTCAAATAAGAGCGATACTCGGTGAGTGAGCGTTTACTGAAAAGCTGAGCATGGCACTGGGTTGTGGCTCATGACAAAAACGGTACATCAAAGCAGTAAGGCACGACAGAGTGTGCTATACCGTTATAATAGCACAGATACCGTTTGGGGGCGTTGTTAGGCCCGACGCACAGCGGCCCTCGCCCTCTCGTGCGCTCCAACCAATAAACAGAAGTCTTGATAATGAGCGATAATGCGCGACCTGTCAGTTGATAATGATTACTTCCTAAACATGGCATAAATCAAGTTCAGAGCATTCACGAATCCACAAGTCACTACAAAGTATACAGAGTGCACCCAACGTTATTACACAGTAGTCTTTCGGGCAATCCCCTATAGCTAACTTTCTTTTAGCACCCAAGTGAGCCTATTTCTTTACACAGTGTTTTAAGCCAGAGTTTGGTAACTCATAACAGCTATCATTTATATGCCTTCATAAACCGTTTGCATAAAATTATCTTTCTGTCGAAACGGTATGAAAAAAAGATGTAAACCCTAATAGATGGTCAGTAAATGATAAACAAATACATACACAGAACCAGTGAGTTTGTTGTGAGAACCAACTTTCTGCCCAACTGACAACCAAGCTTGGTCTACACGAGGAATATTCTCAATTTTAGTGTAAAAAAAACCTCAATTTAATTAAAGGACTATCTCAACTTCATACAGTAGCTCTGTGCATATAGGTATTCATCTTTTAATAATCATTTATAGTAGTTTACATGGATTGGTATATATATATATATATATCTTAAACTATCTATCCAAGGCCTATACAAGGCTTATAAAGGAAAGTTATTAGAATGTACTACCCAGAGGTCATTTGCCACAAAGAAAAGAATGGTTGTATCATGTTTATGGTGGTAAATTGTCAGCTACTCTTGATTTCTTGTGACACACAAATCAACATATTAAATGTACCCAACCAATTCCTTTAAACACAACGCAACATCGCATAATGTCAACCACAGTGCCGTACCCTCCAGGCTAATCTGCTTTTCTTTCTTCTATCTTTTCGTTCTTCTTCTATCTTTTCGAACATTCTGGGTATTCGTTCCAGTCTGCGGATGGGGAAGAGGAGCATCCACCAGTTCAGTCCTCAACATTCCTCTATTTAGAAAGCTATCTGTACATCACAGGGCCGGAATCAAAAGCTTTGTCGAGTCTAACAAATGCCACGCGTCCGTAATAGTTGACCCTACTTCCACGGGCGGGGATGCAACATTTCGATGGGAACATTCAGAGCACTTGCTCCCACCCCTCTTAGACATGCGATCCCTCTCCTCTCCCCATCTTTCGGCATCTCATTCGAGCTCTCGTCGTAGACCGGTCATTTCATCCTCACACGATCCTCAACGATATTCTTCCCCTCCTCACATTCCTCCTTCCAGGCTTGTGCAGCGCTCTGCTTGTCCCTTCGATACTTTTTCTTTCTGTCCTCTGCACCTCTATTTTATACCATCCCTCTCCCTCCCCCTTCCTCATCTGATGGGGCAAGCCCCCGTGGCCCCCATGGCCCCCATGCGAGCCCTCCCAGTCAGAGCCCAGACTCGCCTGCCTGTCCCTGGGCTGCAGGACCGGGGGAGGGACTGGGGAGGGACCGGGCAGGGAGAGAGGACGGGGCCACTCAGGGGAACCCTCAGCGAGATGAGCACCCCCAACATGCCCTCATCTTCTCTGTGACTTTCACAGGGCCCTCTCCTCCATCTCACTATCTTCCTATATCCTTCCTCCCTCTCTCTCCTCCCTCCCTCTCTCTCTCCTCCATATATATCTCTCTCCCCTATCTATCCTCCCTCACTCTCTGTCTCTTTCTATCTCTCTCTCTCTCTGTCTCCTCCATCTGTTTCCGGAGACGTGTTTCTCAGACCGCGATCACACGTCTGGTTCACTGTCCAGCTCAGTCCAACTCCCTCTCTTCCTCTCAGTTTCATTTCATGAGCAGACAAACCAAGCCGCTTTCGTTTTCAACAGTGTCGTCTTAAACTTTTCAGTGGTACCGTAATTGAATCAAAATACTATGCGAAGGTGGCCTTGTTAAAAACATGTTTCTGAACAGATGAGTGCTAATTAAAGTTTAAAATAAAGAGTAGCTTCCGACTATTCTGTTTTGACCCCTGCTTTGACCCCTGTTCAGTCTTGGTTGGCAGGAAAGGCATGACACACCGACCGCAATGGGACACATAACAACTGAGTGGACACGAGGATAGACTTTGAAGCATGTTTCGAAAGCACGACGATGAATATGGATTATAGGCCTTTTGGTTGTCACTTTCGGTTCATGGCTATTTATCTCACGTTTTGTTTTGCCTACCAGAAACTACATTTACCTGCCGATGCTGAGGCTACTGTTTCTTTGGGATTTCACCTTTAAAACAAAAACAGCAGTGGAATGGGCCTGGCCTGCAGTGTTATAGAGGGGGACGGGGGACGGGGGTGGGGGGACGGGGGGGGGTGGGGGGGGGGTGACCACACCAACAGACATGCTTCCCACATGATCGACTGAAGATATGCCTAATGCATTTTAAGACAGGCACATTCTCAATCGACGAGAACCCATAGGGGTCCTTCTCCAGTCTTGTGAGGGAGAAAACCACAACGAGGAAGGAGGCACGCGCACACACACACACACACACACACACACACAACGACAGGTCAAACTACAGACTGATATGTTTCAATATCAAACCAAGTTATTCTCCTTTTTTAAATACACAACGTTTTCTTTCACTATCTTTTTTTCAGTGTAGTAACTTCAAATCACTCAGTAATCCCTGTTCCTTTAAAGAACACAAAGCTGGATATGATGCCAATGAATACTGTATCTACAGAGCAAGTTCACCACGAGAAAGAAGATAGAAAAACTGCAATAATATTTGCCATCTATGTCCATGAGGATACTAAATGTAATGACTAAATGTACAGTATATGTCTATTTTTCTAACAATCAAACTGAATAATGCGGACCTGTGACTCTTTTATCTAATAATGCACTATCTCTAGGACATGTTCAGGTGGTACTCTCCCAAAGCACAGTATTTTTCAAGACAAAATAATAACCACAATAATCATCTTTTTTTCTTTTTCTTTTAAACCCAAAAGAAAAACACAGCTCCCCTCCCCTCTCCCTCCCCTCTCCCTCCCTCCCCTCCAAGGAAATTGCTGTAAAAACCAACATGAGAAGAGAAATCAAAGGAAGTTTGCACTGACTCTGGGCAGAAACAGAGACCACGGTCCAGATGGGGCCTCAAATCCAGAGCGTCGTGTCAGAGCGTCGTGTCAGAGCGTCGTGCCAGAGCGGATGTCCGGTAAAGAGATCGTTGTCACTCAGGGGGGGAAAAAAAAAGACAAAAATAAAACAAGGAACGACACCTAATCCAAACCAGGTTGCTGTACAGTGTAGAACTGGATCATTCTGTGCATGTTTATCCAGGGTAGATGGTAGGAAAAGCTGGAGATATCGGGGGGTCCACGGCCCAGCACAAGCCTCCTCTGATTTCGTGAGCTGCTGCAGAGGACACTGATTACAACGAGTATCGATACAAAGTGGATGAGACTCTGAGACGTCTTTTGCCCTCGAGAGCTTTTCCCTTTTTTTCTTTTTTTTTAGCAAAAATATCATGCAGTCTTTAGTTCCAAAATCCCCCCCACCCCCCCCACCCCCCCCCAAGGGTTCAGTCAGGTGTTCAGTTGTTTCTGGACGAAAAGGGAGATTCAGAGGCTTGACACGTTTCTCTCAGAGTTATTCTTAAACATTCAAGTCATTCTATTAATACTTTGTACAGGAGAAAGGTCCTTCAGATTTGTACACACACATGTGTATATATAAATATAATATATAGAAATATGCATATACATATGTATCAACTTGTATATGTGTATACATATTTTCCAACCGTATCAAAGCCAATTTAATGTGCTCTCAAAATATGGCCCATGATTCCTAGTAGGATACACATCAATTCACGTAGTACAACCAGTAGATTAGGTTGAAAAATCCAAAGGTGATGGGGAATATGACCCGGGACCACTTGTCAATGGTGCTGACATCAGCCAGGTTGGGGATCTTCAGCTTGAGCTTGGAGGAGCGTCGTCGTAGGCGACAGTTGCCACGGGTGCGCATGGCGCCGCGGTCCAAGGAGTGGCTGAAGCCGTCCCTGGGGGCCATGGGCTTCCTGAACTGCACCCCTGAGCTGTCGAAGGACATGACGGAGTTCCGAGAGTCGCTGACACTGCTGCCCACGTCCGAGGGCATCACCTCGTTGTTCATCTCCAGCGTGGTGAGCAGGATGTTCCCGTACGCGTCCACCTATCAGGAGACAGGGTTGTCAGAGACGGTGGTGGTATTGTGATGTCACTTCCCCTCCCCCTCCCCTTCCTGTCTGCTTAAGCACTGTGTCTCCTCTTTCTTGCGTTCCTACATTACAGCTCTTCTAATTCAAGCTATACTAGCTTCTGGTATTGTGATGTCACTTCCCCCCCCTCCCCTTCCTGTCTGCACTCCCCTGTCTGGCATTCCTACATTACAGCTCTTCTAATTCAAGCTAAAGCAAATGTAATGATGATATGGAATGTCATTTCTTAATGCCTCTTTTAAAAAAGATTTCTTAATTATTCACTTTCCGCCATTTCGGTCTTAAAGACTATTACATTTCTTTCTCACTGTTGAGTCAGTTGACACAAATTAATTGCGTCGCTCTATCAATCTCACTATCAGACCTCAATTAAACCGCTGCGACACAGCCCAAAGTTGATGATTTCTAAATGCACGTACCCCAACTTTTCTTTGTTCCTCGAGATACAGATTTCTCCGCTGTGTATATGACCTGAGGGTGTTGGTTTGAAACGGCGCGGATATGGAGTCCTTGCAATGTGAGAGAAAAGAGAACATTAAAACGCCTATAAAACACTGACAATTAAGCACATTTTCTAAAAATACAGAATGCATAAAACATAAGGTTAACAAGAACAATTTAGCATAAGCATGGCAGGTTATATTTCCGACACAGACAAAGAACTTCACTCAGTCTAACTGTTTCAGAGCCTAAACTCATGGAATCCCCGAGACGGTGGTATTGTGATGTCACTTCCACCCCCTCCCCTTCCTCGCTATTTCTCTACGACCCTCCCGCCACCCCGCCAATTTGAATGGAAGCAAGCAGGAGAGAGAGGAGAGAGGAGAGAGGATGAGAGGAGAGACGGAGATTTGAGGATCGTTTCGAGGCTGACGAGTGATTTGAAGAGACGATGGAGAGAGGACGACTTGGGAGCTAAAGGAGTGATCGAGGAGAACAGACTTAGGAGGACATGCGTACTGAGTGGAGGTGAGTTTCAGTATGGGAGAGTTACGCTGAAGGTAGTACGATCATGAGCCATTTGGCTGATGCACGGGACGAGATCTTGCTTAGGAGTGGACCCATCACGGGAGAGCTCGTTTCTAGTAGGACTGGTTCTGTTTTTCGTGCGACAGCGCACTCTGCGAGGATGAGCTGAGATGACCCGTGTTGTCTGACGCGGTTTGAGTCAGGACGAGAGTCAGACGTGAGGAAAGGATGCTGATGTTGATGCAGTCGGAGACGAGGACTTGTATGGTGAGTATGATTGAGTGCACTGTGAGAGGAGATGGAGAGATGTGAGAGCAGTGACATTTTTTGCTCCAGAGTGAGAGGATGCGGTGTAGAGCGTGATTCTAGGACTCGAGAGTGAGCGATAGAGAGGAACGCACTGAGGAGACTGAGATCCTGATTGCGAGCTCTGTGACTGAGAGGAGCACAGAGTCAGCGATGAGGACGGAGAGCATTGCAGAGGATTTGATCTCAGGATCGACGAGGAGAGAGGACGAGAGTGAGTAGTGGATGAAGAGGAGAGAGTTGATGAGGCAGAAGAGAGAAAGGAGAGAGGAGAACGAGGTAGAGCGGAGAGAGGAGGGTGAGATGAGAGAGAGAGGAGAAGGAGAGAGGAGAGAGAGAGAGGAAGAGGAGAGAGGAGAGAGGATTGAGGTGAGAGGACGATAGCACGAGACAGAGAGAGGAGAGAGGAGATGCAGAGAGGAGAAAGCGAGAGCAGGACCTGAAGCGAGGAGAGTAAGGAGAGATTGGAGGAGGAGAGGATGAGGAGGGAGGGTGAGAGAGGAGAGAGAGAGGAGGAGAGAGGAGAGAGGAGAGGAGCTGAGAGGAGGAGAGAGAGAGGAGAGAGGAGAGAGAGGATGAGGAGGAGAGAGGAGGGAGAGTGCGAGAGGAGAGAGAGAGAGGAGAGAGGAGTTGAGAGAGGAGAGGAGCAGGAGGAGGAGAGAGGAGAAAGGAGAGGAGAGGAGGTGAGAGGAGGGAGAGAGAGAGTGAGAGGAGGAGAGAGGAGAGAGGAGAGAGGAGAGAGAGAGGAGAGAGGAGAGAGGAGAGAGGAGAGAGGAGAGAGGAGAGAGGGAGAGAGGAGAGAGGATGAGGAGAGAGGAGAGAGGAGAGAGGAGAGAGGAGAGAGGAGAGAGGAGAGAGGAGAGAGGAGAGAGGAGAGGGAGAGGGGAGAGAGGAGAGAGGAGAAAGGAGAAAGGAGAGAGGAGAAAGGAGAGAGGAGAGAAGGAGAGAGGAGGGAGGGTGAAGAGGAGGGAGAGTGAGAGGAGAGAGGAGGAAAGAGAGAGGAGGAGACAGAGCGAGAGGAGAGAGGAGAGAGGAGAGAGGAGAGAGGAGAGAGGAGAGAGGAGAGAGGAGAGAGGAGACGCGGGGATGCAAACCTGTTCCCTCATGCGTTTCTCTTCGTATCTCGGACGCTCATTGTTGGCTTTGTTCATCCTGTCGTTGATCTTCTTCTGCTGCTGGGGGCCTCTTCCAAAGAACACGTAATTAACAAAGGCATATTCCAGCAACGCCAGGAACACAAACACAAAACAGCCCATGAGGTAGACATCGATGGCTTTCACATATGGGATCTTTGGGAGGGTCTCCCTAAGGTGGGTGTTAATTGTTGTCATGGTGAGCACCGTGGTAACACCTGAAAAAGGCAAACAGAGAACGGCCATTAAATCAACAGAAGACACAAGCTGGTTATTTGATTTGATTGGCATGTTGCATGTTTACGTACATGCACCCATATGTACATGTGCCAGGGTTAGACATAGAGACTTGAATCTCACAAGCGAGATTGATATTGTTCAATATCTACGAAAATGAATTCAGATAATTGTGTTTATTTATTTTTTTACCATCTTTATGACATCGGCAACTCAACCGATATGTCAATACGTTCTTGAACCATCGAAGACACCTTCAATTAGCGCCACATTTGACGAGAATAAAAAACGACAACTAAAAAAGGCATCAAATCAATGACTAATTATAGGAAAGCCATGTGATTAATGTCGTTCCATGATCCCCCCCCCCTACATTGACAGCTCTAATCGTTCGCGACGGCACAAGTTCTCCTCAATCGCTGTGGGACCGCCGTTCGGGATCGTGCTGCGGCCAGCACTTTTAACCGCGCCGTACGACAGCAGACTCGAGTCACCGCAATGACACGGCAACCTTGCACGAGGAGGCAGGAAGCGACCCCGCCCGCTGTGTACGGCGGGAACGCCACAGAAGGCGGCGGCGGCGGCGGCGTCTCACCCAGGGCGACTCGCGCCGCAGACGCGTCGTAGTTGATCCAGAAGGACACCCAGGAGAGGATGGTGATCAGGATGGAGGGCATGTAGGTCTGCAGGATGAAGTAGCCGATGTTCCTCTTTATCCTGAAACTCAGCGATAGCCTGGGGTAGGACCCTTTTAGAGAGAGAGAGAGAGAGGGGGGGGGAGAGAGAGGGAGAGAGAGAGAGGAGGGAGAGAGAGAGAGAGAGAGAGGAGAGAGAGAGAGAGAGAGAGAGAGAGAGGAGGAGAGAGAGAGAGAGAGAGAATAAAAAGCAAAAGAAACACATCAGTGAAAACAAGAGAAAAACGAGGAAAGGGAGCAAAAAAACAAAAAGAGCGGAGAAAAGAATCTGGCACAAGTTATGAGTTCCAAAGTCTGCACTTTGACAATGCGCAGGGTAGTCATTTCTTCATTTGTTCAGACGGAGCACTTAATTTCCCCAAAGCAATGGATTCCTTTCCAGGGACAAGTTCGATTCCAATTAAACATGGCAGAAAGTCGCAAACACGGCAGATTTTCTGCAACCCCCCCCCATCTCTGCAGGCCAGCGTCCCTCTGAGGATCGTCACAGAGAGCTGCTGTGTTTTTCTCTGTTTAGCCCTTTTCTCTGTCTTCTAAACATCACCTAAAGGGGGTTTCTACGGCGCGTGTGGGGAGAGCGCATTACCGCGGTAACGGTACGTCTGGGTGGGAAACCCACACGTCCGGGACCTGGCAGCCGTGACTATGGCAACCTCTACTGTGGGTAGAGCTTAGTGGTTAGAGCAATAGGATGCAGGTCCGATTCCCAGTCCCAGGTTCAACAATCCCACGGACTGTAAGTAGCTTTGATAAAGTAATGGATGAAAGAATCTGTTTGGCTAATCAATAATATAATTACTGTTATTATCTCACACAGATAGCTACTCTAAATGGGCTGAAGTTTGGACATTGTATTTATTGATTACTCAAACTGCAGCACCAATAAGCTGTAAACGAGAAGGAGGAACCTGGATATGACCTATCAATAACCCTTTATATGAAACTGCAAGGCCTGATTACATTCAACTTCTCACCAGTGCAATTAAAAACCTTGATAATGCTGAATATCTACATCTTATGATTCTATGGAATATTTCAGTCTGAGAAAGAACCTTTCAAAAACTACATGTGAAGCGAAAGCAAATAGCTTTCCAAACGTGTAGGTTTAGATCAAAAGGTTGAGATTGAGTTCAGACATGCCACAAAGATCATGGATTTCCATCCAATCGACCGAGCTCCGTAACACAACACAGTGATTTCGACGCAACATTTCAGTTGGTTTTCAACTGAGCTCAGACTCCCTGGTGCTTGTTGCCGTTCTTACCTGTGGTGAACCTCACCTCCCTGGACACCAAGCGCAGCTCCACGATGGAGAACTGAGGGAGCTCCAGCTTGTCCACCCCGGTCACGGCCGTGTCCCCTCCTTGCCAGAAGAACACGATGTCATCTGTTGTGTACCCATCTATTAGAGGGAAGGAGGGAGGGAGGGAGGATGGGGAGGAGGGAAGGGAGGGATGGATGAGGGAAGGAAAGGAAGGGAGGGATGGAGGAAGGATGGAGTGAGGGAGGGAGGGTAGTAGAGGAAGTCGGGAAAGATGGAGGGATGAGTGGAGGAAGGAGGGAGGGATGGAGAGAAGGATGTCGTGAGAGATGAGGGAGAGGGAGGGTGTGGAGAGATGGAGGGAGGGATGAGGAGAGGGAGGGGTGGAGAGAGACGGAGGGAGAAATGATTAAGAGTTAGGTTCAGTCCTGGTCACATTAAAACAATGGAGGACACTGTCAGGACACTCTATCAGGACGGTCTGTCAGGACGGTCTGTCAGGCCGATGCCACTTCTCTCCTCCTGCCGTCAGGTCGCCGTGTTTCAGACTCGAGGGAGGCGCTGCGAACGTCCACACTCGACGCTCACGAGACACGGATGTCAGAGTGTGACCTCTAAGGCAGATTTATGTCGTGCGGTCCACGCGATAGGGCTACCTCACACACTCTCACCCCTGCAGTGGGTCCACAGTATTCATGCCTGTACTGTATTTCACATTTAACTGCCTCTTTGCTGCTGCCCCTGTCCCGGCCAGGAGCTTGTCAAGAGCCGTACTCTACACAGGATTCATCCCGTTTTAATCTCTCCCCGAAGCGGGAGGTGATGGAATGTGCATTACCTCGTTGCCTAGCGCCCTTAATCTATGATACTGTGAGCTACTGAGAAACCTTCTCGCCGACACATTCTGCCTCCCTCGAGCACCATCGCTGGAATCAGTCATTCAGATATGTTTCATATTCTCGACATCATTGCCAAAACATTGCCAAATATTTATACTACCGACAAATATGAAAAACGACTAATATCGGTGAAAATGGCCGTTCTATTGAAACTCAGGTAGTATTTAGTGACCAGCGATCACGTTTATTGGCTAGTAGCAGAAGCAAATGCTGGACGTCGAAGACCAAATCAGGGACATGCTGCCATGGTTTGTGTTTACCTTAGCATGTGTCTACTTGGCAAGATGTGGTGCTCCAGATGGTGGTGAAGATGTGAGGAGAGAGATATCCATGCTCGTCATTAGCGACTCTGTGACAGGCTCGGTTCCTTTGGCCGGAGCCCAGGTTTAAATACATCGGGCCACGTCGAAGTGTTTTAAATTTCAGCGGCGCGTGTCGATGGAGTCATCGGCCTTTGAGTTAACACATCTATAACGGGTGACACACCCTGTCTCGGGTGCCGATAACGCTGCCAGACAGCCGTCGTGAGAAATCCATATGATTATAGCTGCAGACATTTGCTGCATCGAAACCACCGAGGAGTCAGGTGACTTTTTTTGACAAAACTGCTGCAGTTCTGGCCCTCACGTCTCGATTTAGGGAGTTCACACTGTCTGCCTGAAGGAAGTTATGTTGGATAACTTGGGCCCAATGTTGAATGAACACTACACAACTAAGTTCATGAAATCTTACGTGTACATTTTATGGTGAAAACAGTGCCAATTTAAGTAGTAAAAGTTTGACTGGAATATGGATTCTGTTTACAAGTAGATAAACGTGTAAAATGTCTACATTTTCTTTTAATCCCAGCTGGTATCTAGCTGTGTCTCAGAAAGGCTGACCAATGAGAACGGCAGGATGACATTCACGCAGCAAGGCTTGAAGAGCCCCAGAGCTGTGTTGACGGTGTGTGTGTGTGTGTGTGTGGGGGGTTACAGGAGAGGGCTGGAGTGTGTGAGCCGGTGCACGGGGGGTCCACCTACAGCTTTCGATTTCCAGGGTGCAGTTCTGCTCATCGAGGGGGGGTACCTCCGCAGGTCCATCATGCAAGCTGCCGTGGTGGTTATTCTGAAACACAGGAAGTCAGGGAGCAGAGGACCGCTGTTACCTTGGTAACCTGCGCAAAAAAATCACAGCGCAGACTCGACTGCGAGACGTGCATGTTTGAATGAGTAATGTACGGCAACTGTCTCGTGCCAATAGGAGGAGTGTTGGGGTGGAGGGTGGGGGGGGTGGGGTGGGTGGGGGTGGGTGGGGGGGGGTGGTAGACACCCCCACCTCTAAAAAAGACAGCGAATGCAGTGGCTGTCAGGCTGGTACTGAACGCCAGCCGTCTGACACGCGTCTTCAGCTGAAGAGAGGACGTGAGAAGGTGCTTCTCTCCCCCCTCCATCTGTCTCTCTGTTTAAGACGTTCCCTTAATAGCTGTGGTCACCTCCTAATACATTTTTAATGAATGAAACACTATTAATTTACGTTGGCGAGGATGCGTTCCGACTAAGGCAAGTAGGCTCAAAATACAGACAGAGGTCTGAATACAAAATTCATGTTACACAGAGGACAGAGGGTACTTAGTGTTAGAGCTCACACAGGCCCAGAGACGTTCTCACAGAGATGTTCTCACCGAGGCACCGAGACCAGTCGTGGTCGAACTGCAAAAAGCGGAATTTTAACATCTGTACCTCATTCAAACCCCCTCCAAAACGAATAACAACACAAATACAACGAACACCTCTACCCTGTAGATAACATTAGATGTAGAAAACATATTTGCACTTGTAATACGCATGCGAGTCTGAAAGCGGGACTTTCCGTTATGTAGATTTGTGTTAGCGCCAGGTGTGTTGATAAGGGGTGTATGCATGTTTTATATTCAATTTCTATACATCCAGTGGCCCAGCAAACCAGTCCTGTTTACAGATTAGTTGTGTGGGTGTCTTTGGCACTAACTGAGATATTTACTAGTGCAGCACATTTTAGTAATTACATTTGTGCTGTTAAATCATACCAGCTTTCGACGCTTTCGGTCCACTTGTGCAAATGAAATAGGGAGCTCATTGGTTTGGCTGAATGGAAAAAGTAATTGAGTTTCAACTCATCACCTCTGCGTGTCAAAGGAACAGCCACGTTCACAGGGAGAGTCTGATAGATACACGGTTTGTGTTTGTACAGTATGTGGGGGGGGGGAGAGGTTGGGAGTAAGTTTGACTTTTTACAGAAACTCATTTCACATTCAGGATCTATGACTCGTGATGGACAGGTCCATGTTACACCTCTCATAATCAGTAATAGCCAAGCACCTGTACTAGTATATATAAATTACTTTAACCAACTTGTCTGTCGAAACAATGCTCGTCCCTTTCAACCATTCACACAACCCAGCAGATTCCTCTGTAAATTGTTTGTCCAAGAAAAGGATTCAACCAAGTCTAGACCAAAGGCCCAAGCCACAAAGGAATCACCCAGTCCTTTGTGATTTTTGGATCTTAAACTAACTAAACGGCATAAATGTTTTCCCACCGAGGACGTTCCCCTATCTCTCACATCTTTACAATCCAGGCTTCCTGCAGGGCCTCAGGCTCCGCCCCCTCTGAGGGAGGTTCCAGAGCCTCAGGCTCCGCCCTCTGAAGTAGGCTCCAGAGCATCAGGCTCCGCCCTCTGAGCCTCAGGCTCCGCCCTCTGAAGGAGGCTCCAGAGCCTCAGGCTCCGCCCCCTCTGAAGGAGGCTCCAGAGCGTGGGCCCCACCAGGCAGCAGGGATGCACTCTGAAACGGCCCAAGGGTGCCTGCTTTCCCCCAGCAGGATCCTGCTCTGCACGCGTCCCTCCTGGCCTCCTCGTACTCGCTGGCTGTCTAGTCTGTTTCATTGATGAAACTGGGACATTGAGGTGCTGAGGGGATTAACTCCTTTCTGCAGGGTTTTTTTTCCCCTTCTTTTCTGGGGCAGTAAACTGTGTCTGGAAAATGCAGCATCCCATCCTGGAGAGAAGGGAAACGTCTGTGTGGCGTTTTGTGCCGTTCAGATTCCAGCAACGCCGCTGCTACACACAAGCCTATGGTTCATATTGTTCCGCTTCTAAAATTGAAAATAATACACAAAACGATAATAATGATGACAGCGAGAGACATGGTAAAAGTTTGGGTTTCTTGACATATTCTGAAGCAGAAGCTAAACCCTGCTACCATGGGCAATTGTGCTTAAAACAAAAGCCTTTAGACATAGTGATATGCCACCCTAACTGGTTGGGGAGTTATACGAAGCTGGTTGTTTAGCGGTAGCCCCCACATGCAAATAACATTTACAGCTACATTTAGACCAAGCTTTGAAACATTTGAGAATGGGATGTGCCCTTTAGAACCAACCAACGGCACTGTCCTGACCACAGAAGCGTTACATAACTGAACATCCTGTTTGTCTCTGCCTTGCATACATTTCACAATATAAACAACGTTTGTTGTGGTCTGCTCCAGAGGTTTTTTTGTGTATTTCTCAAGAATAGTCAGGGGAGTGTCAGGGGTTGGGGTTCACGGGGGTCAGGGGTCATTGTGACAGCGTGGGGTCAGAGGGTCATTGTGATAGCGTGGCAGCGTGTTTACCTGAGTCCGTACAGGACAGTGCCGTCCGGGTGCAGGCGGATCATCCTGTTCTTGACCGTCACGCCGTGCAGGAAGGACTTCTTGTCGTTCAGGAAGTAGGTGTCTGGGAGCCACAGCTGGTCGGCCACGCGGTTATCCAGAGTCAGGTTGAGGTCCAGCTCGGAGTACGCCAATCGCTTGTCTCGCCAACTTTGCTGGAAATACATTGTGATGGTGTAGTCCTGGAATAGAGAGGAGGAAGAGGTTTGTCAGATCAAGGGGAAGCTCAGTGGTTAGAGTATTTGACTGCACATCAAGGTTGGAAAACCCCCTCTAGGCGTGGCTTTGGATGAGAGCGTCTGCGAAGTGAAGTTAGAGTTACATTGTGTGTGTGTGTGTGGACACAAAATGTAACCAATGAACTGTTTGCCTTTCTCCATGGGCTAAGAATATGCAATTAGAGGGAAAATCTCTCTGATATTGTACTATTTTCAAAAGATATAGTGTTCTTGTAGAATACGCTTGGCTGATGAGGATATTCCAGGATTACACTGTCAAGTATTGAAGATGCAAGTGAACCAAAACGTACATCACAATCCAGAATACGAGCTAATCTGAGTGGTTATTCAACTGGACATAAAGTGACCTACATTTGAAGTCGTGCTCTATGAAAAGTGTATTTCATGTTTTTCCCACAAAAACATGTTTTGCAGCCAAAAACATGCAACATAAAATGTTACGAAAAGAAAGATGGTCAGTGTCCCTTTACATGTTGCTTCCACCAGAACACGCGTGTTAATCAGACACATGACCTATGTGTGATCTATCGTACCCGACTGGTACTATGCTTCCAACTATGACGTCTAACAAGACATGCACGCAAACAGTTTGTTTAACCACAAACAAATGCAGCATGCTCTTGTTCAGTCAGAACAACAGCGTCCCTACTGAAGATCATTTTAATATATTTGGGGGAGGGGGGGGTGGGAGTGGGGGCTGTCTTGGTACACAGGATCTTTAGAACCCTTCTTCAGTCTATTCTCCTCTCTAACTGTCCAGGGAACAAAGCAACATAAAAAGAGATGGAATGTGCTGTTTCCTTTCCAAACAACAGACTGCAAAGAATCACTTTCAATAACGTCAAGAAAGATTACTCAGAGTGCCTTGCTGGCTCGCTCGTGAAGATGAAGAAAACTGCTTCACACACACGAGTGACTAGAACTCCAACAAATTAAAAATAAATTCGGCCTCGGAACCAGATGAAAATCCTCCTGTGACTTCAAATGGCGATGTTGCAAGGCGCAAAAAAAACACTCAAAAAACGAAAAAGCACATCTTTTACTTCTAGGGGTATGAACTCTGGTAGTGACCGTGATACGCTTGAATACGATTAAGAAGAGAATGCAGTCGCAGGGAGACAGAATGATGTCACGGCTCAGACACCAGCCATATTGTCTTCTAGACTCAGTCGACTGGGCTCGATATAGCAGAGCTTCAACGAGCTCAAGTTAGTAAATCAAGCTAAACACGTTGTCCCATATGTCTGTCGTCATTTTAGATCTGCTTGAACCTGCATGAATCTGCTAAGTAAAGGGGCAATTGAAATTTGAAATGCAGTTTGTGTTATTTAGTGACTTAGTGAACAAAACCAGGGACAGTTATTGACAAAATAGCTAAATAATAAGAAGACAGCACATGGCGAATGTATGCACTGTGTCAAAGCAAAGTATTGTGAAATCATGTTCCAAAGAATGCACACGTCTGTTGAAACATCTTGGGACAAAGCTCATCTAATGTCGATAAATATCTTTCAAAACATTAAAAACCAATGATCCTGAAGGGCTGAGTGTGAATGGGTGTTTCACTGCAGCAAGGGAAATGTCACACTCACCATGTTTACTTCCGAGATGGAGTCGATGCTAGCGATGTTGATGCTCATTCCTACAATGACTGGAGGACCTGAGGGAAGATAAGAAGAAGAAGAAGTCAGCCTACCAAACTACAAAGATATTCTGCAACATGAGGTCGATTTTAGACAAGGTTCACAAGATTTTTTTTATAATGTTGCTAATTGCCAAATTACATTCATCCAAATTCCCCAGGTGTTGATCGTGGCGACACGACGGCCGCCCTTCTAGAACTTTCTGCGTGCCAAAGTTTGGCTTCGTCAGACTGCAGGTGTTTCACCTTCACAACATCTGGTGATAACTCACAGTGCCAACTCCAGAGCTCAAAGCAAGGACACCCCTCCCAGTTGCCCCCCGAAAAGTTAACTTCTTGATTTCCAATCCCAGAATTTCTGCACAAGGGGGCTACGGCACTCCCACAAGGGACAAATTAGTCATTTCCCAGTAAGCAGGCTACTAGATCATGACGATCAAATGAAGGAGAAAGCGTCTGACCACCAAACGATGACCCAATGCAAACGAAACAAGCTGAGAGGAATGTTCAACCTTTTGTTGAGGGACTTCTCCATGACTTGCTGCTATTTATAGATGTGCCAGAGCTGGAATCCTCTCAATCTTTGTGTTCCACGTGAGCTGGTGTGTCTGTTATACAGCAACACCCTTCAGTAACACATGCAGCATTGGTAGGCCCTATGTTTGGTTTGTGATGTTCTCCATAACTATGCACAATTAAAAAGGGGAACATAATGTAGGGAATATACATCCAAGACAGCTTTTTTTATAGACCAATAGAATATAGACCTATATTCTTCAACATTCTGACTTTCAGGTTGTCATGGTAGCTCTTCCATCTCTCCTAACCAATCACATCCTCGAAGGCTTCCTGCAACAGGGTGTCTCTTCCTGCTTCATCAGGTGTGTTGCATTGTGGGAGTCAGAGATGTGTACGTGTGATGTGAAACAGTGTCTGTAAGCTCTTTATAAAGGCTGGCTCGCCGCCATCCGTAATGTTTTTTTAGTTGCATTAATATTTCATAGGTCGTACTCCCCCTTTCCACCCGAAACACAACAAAAACAAACTAAACATAGCAAGGATTTTTGTGAAATACAACGATGTCTGGCGTTGAACAGAAGATCAGTGAAACCATGCCAACGCCAGGCTACGGGGGTGTGACTCGTCCTCTCCTGAGAGGAAATGTAAAACCAACAAAGACAGAAGTAAACCGAGTGAAAACAAAGACGAATTTCAGTGGATTTGGTGCTTCTTGGTGCGTTACAAAATTTCGACCCGTACATTTTTCCGGCCTGTCTCGAACCCATTATTGTTGGGGGTTTTTCTGTCCCTCTTTCTTTCCTTCACATCATCCAGGGATGAGTTCTGAACGGGCTTCTTCTGGACAGATCTGACAATTACCATGTTTCTCCAAATACTGGCACTGAAATATTAACCAGCACTTGACTAAGAGTGCACATCTCCTCTCTATTTTCTGTCGTCCTATTTTCTTCTTCCTTCTGCAGCTACCGTGTTGACACGGCAACCTACCTCTCTCTTAAATGCCCTGTAGCTTTGTCATATTCCCTGACCCATCTCTTCAGAGAGAGAAAAAAAAAGAGGAAGAAAAAGTGGGTCCATTTTCCATTGCGCTTTGTGAAGGCAACCAGTAACAATTTCCCCCTGAGACGTCAAAGTACATTTGTAGGGCCGGTTGTAAACAGAGAGCATCCACATCTTTCTCACTCACTCAAACTCTTACTGCATATTTTTGACTCCGCTTCATTGAAACAGAGAGAGAGAGAGAGAACTACTTTGCCATCATTTCTTTCTCAAAATAAAAGCACTTACCTGCAGCTCCAATTCTCAGGCTGAAATGATTTACTGCTTCTCCAACGGCAGCTCTCTCAAATGTCACTTTTTTTTTATCATCATCAATTTTTATGTTCGTACAAAACATGAACGTTTTCATATTTGAAAAGTAAAAAAGACTTGATCAGCATTGTGTCTTGTACTGTGTATGCGTGTACAATGGATTACAGTATGTGTGTACATGCGTGTGCTATGTGTGTATGTGCGTGCGCTATGTGTGTGTATGTGTGTGTGTGTGAGAGAGAGAGGGGGAGAGATAGGGGAGGATGGGTGACGGCCAGAGCCAAGCCACATCTACTATTTGCAATTATCACATCAGAGTGTGTCAGCACTTTCCAGTGCTTTTCCAATAAGCTGCATCTAAGCCACTGACTGTTGTGACCCGCTACTGTGTTCACACATCGAGCACTGACCTCCCAGAGTACGGCCCGCGTCCCGCGCAGCCCGATAACTCGCCCGAGTATTGACAAGGCCCGCCTTCAAGGAGTGCGGAGTACCAAAAAAAATACTCTTTAATAAAGTCAGGCTCGAGTCCAACTCTGCGCCTGCTATTCAATCACCTCGGCTCACGTAAAAGATTTCCCGATCTTTGACAGCCTGCCAGTCTGTTCTTGTCTCTGATCCCAACACACTGCCCCCTGCCAAGGAGACTCGACAGGAAGGAAAACACACTCTCCCCACTTTCATTTAAATCTCAACGCAGTGAGAAGTGATCACCTTTATCCCGCAGTCTACACTCGTGTTTCCCCACCGTCGCTGCTTGTAACTATCTCGTATACGAATGATAAAGAAGAACTCCATACATATCCAAGCCCTTAACATCCACGCATACCGCAGGACTATATCTGGATCCTTTTGAGATTCATATCAAAACATAGAATGACAAACAGGACTGACATAGCATGAAATCACTGTGCGTGGATCGGATGGGCCACACCACACTAAACACCAAACTATACATCATGCTACACCACACTGCACCACACTATACACCACACTGCACCACACTATACACCATGCTACACCACACTGCACACACTGCACCACTCTACACCAAACCACTCTACACCACACTGCACCACACCACACTGCACCCCACCACACTGCACCACACTGCACCACACCACACTGCATCACACCACACCACACTGCACCCCACACTGCACCACCACACTGCACCACACTGCATCACACCACCACACCACACCACACCGCATCACACCACACCACACTGCACCACACTGCACCACACCACACTGCATCACACCACACCACACTGCACCCCACCACACCACACTGCACCCCACACCACACTGCACCACACCACACTGCACCCCACCACACCACACTGCACCACACCACACTGCACTACACTGCACCAATCTACACCAAACCACACCACACCGCACCGCACCACATTACACCACACTGCCACACCACACAGACACACACCCCACACACCACCGCACCGCACGCCAAGCCTTCTCTCCTCCTCTCCACCCGCAGCTCTGCTTGGCCCTCTGCTCTCTCCATAGTTTGTGTTTTTCGGCTTCTGCTGAGCGTGTGCCATTACCCTCACCAGCCAGATGGTCTCATTGTTTGTGTACGTATCTAAATGACAAATGTAAAGCAGGTGGGTCTCTTGAGGTGCTGACTCCGTTCACGCTGGTGGGCCCAGGTCACCGGAGTGCTGACGATAGGCTGGGGGCGGGGGGGGGTATTTTTTATTCATATGCCAACATGTAAAAGAGGCTATCATGAAAGTCCTTTCTAAAAACAATAAAGCCACAGACCAACATTTGATGCAATGGTGTGTGGGGGGACGGGGGAACGGGGGGACACGGGTGGAACCATCACCTCATTCTGTCCGGTTTCTGTCCGGGGAGAGATACAGTGTTCTAATTGGGCTAGAGAGGGGTGTGGATTGAGCTGGTTCAGTTGTTGATGATTAGGAAAACTTGCGTTTGTCGTAGCTGTTGTCTGTACCTAAGCAACAGGAGAATTCCGGCAGTAAATACCAGGAACACCCCCCCCCCGTAATCGTACCGCACACAAAACCAAACTCCAAACGGACCACAGAAATGCCTTTGTTCTAGCGTGGGGTCCGCCCCCTCTCCTCCAGGCAGACCCGCCTCCACGACACCCTCCAGTTAGAACCGGTCTGAAGCTTCATAACCTTTGTGTGAACGATCCAATGGGGCCGTGCACCTCCCACACAGCTACAGCACAGCTCCCCCAGCACAGCTACAGCACAGCTCCCACAGCACAGCTCCCACAGCACAGCTCCCACAGCACAGCTCCTACAGCACAGCTCCTACAGCACAGCTCCCCCAGCACAGCTCCCCAGCACAGCTCCCACAGCACAGCTCCCCCAGCACAGCTCCTACAGCACAGCTCCTACAGCACAGCTCCCCTCCCACAGCACAGCTCCCCTAGCACACCTCCCACAGCACAGCTCCCACAGCACAGCTCCCCCAGCACAGCTCCCCCAGCACAGCTCCTACAGCACAGCTCCCACAGCACAGCTCCTACAGCACAGCTCCCACAGCACAGCTCCCACAGCACAGCTCCCCTAGTCGCAGCGACGCAGAGACAAGGAGAGGCGTTTGATTCCTGGTCTGAAGAGCCCGTCAACTCCTGCCATTGTTTCCCTTCATTGTTTGAGGTGCTGGCGCTCGCTAGACGGCCGTTTCCTACCTGAGAGCTGCATCCATCAGCGTATGGATTCTTGTAGAGGGAAGGAGGTCTGTATGGAGATATGACTTCACTCCTCCTTGGTTTACACCAATTATGCTACATAGGATTATTTGCATTGTTGTATGGTTTGTTTTTGTCATGTTATTTCACGGATGCTGTCAAATTGCAAATGGTTCAGTGAAAAACAAAATCGCTGGATAACGCCACTGCAAAGGAAACACCACTCTGCCTCAGATATAGAAGGAAAAAAATCTAATAATCGAGTCATTGCTTAGCAACAGAGGGTTCCATAGCAACTGTACAGCATTCTCATTCTAACATTACAAGGGAAGCACAGAGCATTACATGCACAGTGTTGAATCTGTACTCTGCTTTTGTATTCGATGGCCACGGCTATCATGAAAGTCCTTTCGATAGACAATAAACCAGCAGGCCAATAACGCAGTTATGTTGCTTTCTTGGAATAAAATTAAACTGTCGTACTGTATGTACAATACTGTAAGGTCTTTGTTACAACATCCTGAGGGCTTCTACTACAGGATATATGATTGTTGGATCTAAACTAAATGTGAAGAAGACTATAAAATGGGTACACACCCAGCCGACCCTAGGCCACACCCCTAGCCACATCATTCCTACCACAAGCCACACCCACCCTGTCATAGACCAATCTCCCAGTCTACAGAAATTCAGGCAAAGCTTTATTGCTAAATATCTGTTGGAATCATTGCTATATTTGGTCTTGGGATACGGAAGGGCTATGCTAGTGAGGCAACACCCCACACCTCCCTATAGGGGGCGCTTGAACAGGGGAAACCCTGTGCTATACCATCAACCATGGGGGGTATTCCAGAAAGCAGGTCATGTGACATACCTGGGTAAGTTAATACCCCCCTGAGCTGCCTGGGGCATCATCGATGTATCTGTTGACATGGGAACTAGCAGTTTATTACAAACCTCTGCCTCATTACGTCATCTGGAACCTCATGCTCGATTATCAGCAGTATCAGAGCAGACAATCAATTAGTCAGCGTTAACGTATCGGCATCCTCTTCTTGAAAATCATCCTTATTTGTGTTGTTATTAACCGAAAATTGGAAGGAATTGGAAACAACGAACGACCACAACATCACCTTTTCATTAACGATGATGAGGCATGCTATCGGCCAATCATAACGCTCGGTAATCACTCACTGTTGACTCGGCGTGCCGTACGCGAGATGCCCCTTATACGTTTTCAACGATTAAGATAACAATCTGCAATAAAGCAATAAACACTGTACTGTATTAGCATGAGCACGCCGTCGTGATCCATCACCTGACGTGGGGCAGGCAGATCTATAACCACGGTAACCAGGACTGATGATGCACCCAGAGGCTGCTGAGACAGGGGAGAGGGGCGGAGAGAGGGAGGCAGATCCAGCGCTGTCAGGTGTGGAGGAGAGAGGAGGAGGAGACGGGGGGGGGGAGAGAAAGATGGAGCCAAAGGGATTCAATTAAGGGAAAACAGTTGGAACGGTTTGGGGGAAAGAAACCCGGGTGAAGCGATGCTCTCAGAGAAACCTGTGACTCCACTAACCCCAGAGTTCAATAATGAGATGGGCTTTTAAGCGTGCCTTCCCGGCACTGCGGACCCCGACGCATCAATCTCTGGATGCGGTAAATGACATTTCTTTCCTTGTTTATCTATCTGAAACAATTGGAGAGCTGCGTCCCGTCCTTGGCCGGTCCCTGTTGCCCCTCCCACCCCCTCCTCCCCTCCCTCCCCCCCTCCCCCCCCCTCCTCCCACTCCCTTTCAAGGACGCACCTCCCATCAATCACAGGAGGGGTGTAAAAAGGGCGGCGCTCGGGGCACGAGGAGAGGAGAGTCGGAGGACTGAGAAAGCGCCCCGCACGCAGGATGGCTGGGCGGCACGCGTCCGGGGACCTCTGCAGAGCGGCAGCCTCCAGTTCACAGTCGTTTGCCATTTCGCTTCCCATCTCTCTCTCACCCCCCCCCCGTCCCGTCCCCTCCCCTCCCCTCTCCTCCTTCTCCTGCAGTTCAAAGTTGCTGAAAACAACACTTTGAATTTGAAGATGAAGTACCTACCATCTCTCTCGTCACCCCGTACCCCCTCCTCCACCCCTTCCAATCCCACCCTGCCCCCCCCCACCCTCAAACGGATACACACCTCATTTGACTCGGAGCAGAAAATGTACGAATCGAGGCGATGGGGTTGGGGGGCGAGGGGGGGGGCGGGGGGGGGGCGGGGGGGGGGCGGGGGGGTTCTGAGTGCTCCTTCCTTAAGCAGTCTTGTCCGTGCTGCCTGGATGCCGTGCTGCCTGTGCAATAAATCACTTGCTGTTCTCTCTTCATCAGGATAGATATCATTCCTGCACGCCCCAACATCAATTCTACTGTTCTGGCAACACACTGACGTTTTCTGCTGAATAGGCATTGCTTTTACTTTGACTTACAGAGCGGCTCTCTCTGAGACGCAGACATACAAAACAGCCCATCATTTAACATGGACGCAGAAAAAGATTACCTCCAATATGGTAAGTGTGGAATATAAATACGTATAAAAGTGGGTGGGTGGCGTGTGCTCTGGCATAGGCTGCTACTCGGTGCATGCATGAAACAGATGCGGGTCACATGCTCGTTCGCTGCTCGTCTCAGATACTTGCACTAATGCATGCGTCAATTAAGGGGTCATCTTCGCGAAAGGACAAAAGAGCAGCGTGGAAACGACTGTCAATTAACGATATACAATACACAGTGTGTACGTGTGTAATAAACACAGACTGACTGGCTTCCAACAGCCCCACAGGACTCATAAAGACGAGAGATTAAACAAATCCAAAATTGGCAAATGACTCAAAAGGTCTTTTATAGAAGAGAGCGGCTTCCGATTCGCCCTCTGTGATGTCACAACCGCGCCCCGCCAACAACAACTGTGGCGGTTTGTCCCAGATGCTTGACTGTCCCCATCAACGTCAACCCGATGACTCTGCTCTTTCATGGCTCCCGTTTTAAAAGCCTCCCGTTACAAATAAGACCGGCAGGCAGATGGGAGTTCGTTGGGCTCGACGGGGGAGGAAGAACAGTCAAAGCAGGTGCACCGGGAGGCAGGAGGGGTGGTGGACGAGGGGGTTGATCGATGAGGGTGGATGAAGGAGGTGGAGGAGGAGGGAGGAGGTAAATGAGAGAGGATTAGGGGCCGTGGATGAGAGGGGTGGTGGATGAGGGGCGGCGCTGGATGAATGAGGGGCGGTGGTGGATGAGATGCGTGCCGGATGAGAGGGGTGATGGATGAGAGTGGATGAGAGGCGTTTGGTGGCTGTGATATCTGAGGGTTGAAACTGGCATCGCGCCACAGCTGCGTCGGAGTATGTGACCGCCAGAGATCAGGTGGTCACAGTCCCAGCCGAACATCGCCCCCACGCACACACACACACACCCCCACACCACACACACACACACACACACCCCTCACCTCGGCAGCCTCTCACAGAACCCCACACCGTACCGGATCCTTTAACTTTGGAACGTTCCCGCGTTCTCAGCCGGAACCAATATCAGAACTCTCCAGCAGCTTTCCAGTGCAGCTCTGTAGTGTGACAGCCCCCCAGGCCAGGCTTAGGGGGGGGTAACTCACACAGTTACAGCCACAGAGGAGAGAGGCTTGTGAATTAGCCTCCGTGGAGGGCTGGGGAGGCTGGGGGGGAGGATGGGGGGGAGACATGACACACGGTATATTACAGTACACCTCAGCAGGGACACCTGCACAGGGAGAGCGGAGACCAGGAGACAATGGCAAGGGTAGAAACTGGGATGGAGATGCCTCGACAAACGAGACTGTTACACTAGGGGTTGGGCTGTTCATGGGCCTCTAGGGGGAAATGATGTCAGGCCAGAAACTAGTATGTTTAAATCGTTTTCTGTTGTGTGTGCAAACGATTTTTTGGAAATGTGTCCTACAGACACCTGCATCTTTACGTTTAAACAGATCCCAGGTTCCTAATTCTAAGCACACACACACACACGTATGAGTGTGTTGTCTCTGAGCTCAAGCCTCCTGAGGCCCAGTGCTGGATCCAGGGGCGTGAGGGCCGTGGGAGGGGCGTGCGAGGGCCGTGTTCACAGCCCCGCTCACATGTCACCCTCATTTCAAGCTTTGTTAACGACACAAGCTGAAACCATAAAAACCATTTCAGCGGTGATGACAGCTAGATTTAAAGTGGGTCCTGCAGGGGTATGTGTGTGTGTGTGTTGAGAGTGTGTGTTTGTGTGTGTTTAGAGAGTGTGTGTGTGGGGGGGGTGTGTGGGGGCGGGGGGGGCGTAAGGAGGTGACGGCTAAGCCGAGCTCTCTCGCCGCTTGGCACGGCCTCGACTGTGACGATGCTTTTTTTGTTTTGCGACTCAGATCATTACAGTGAGTACCCCTCGGAGTGCCCCGAAGCCTCAGAACACACGAGTGACTCATGATCCACGCTCCCGCGCCCAAATCAATGATGGCGGCAGAGGCAGAGACGGGGGCAGAGGGAGAGGCAGTAGCAGAGAAAGAGGCAGTGACGGACACAGACAGAAAGAGGTCGTAGCAAAAACACAGAGGCAGTAGCAGAATCAGAGGCAGAGGCGAATAAAGAGGCAGAGGCCGGAGCAGAACAGGCCCAGGACACACTCCCAGCCACCCAGCACAAACCCAGCTCAGAGGAACCCAGACACAGCACAGCAGATCCTGCCCAGCCGTCAACATTAAAGCATAGGACTATTCATAAACCTGATACATTTACTAGCCAGGCGATCACCCCGGGGTGATAACGTGTCGGTAAGAGTTCTGAAAAGGTCATGTCACCGGACCGGGCGCGACCTCCAGCGGAATCAGAACGTTCCGGGCCATCCGACGGAAGCAGAACTCCCGAGTGTTCCGTGGCGGTCGCCCCGCTCTGTGTCCCGGGGTCCTAAATCACCCCGCTAACGACTTCCCCCCCGCCCCTCGCCTGCTCACGGCTGCCACGAGCCTGAGAGATGTATGCCGTTCCATTAATATATCGCCCCTGCAATGTACATTTCCATATAAATCAACTGTGTGTGGCCACACCTTGTTAAAGTTTTTAATTCAATATCGCTATCGTCAGAAGCATATGTCGCTGGTGAGAAGGGGTGTTGAGTTTACGGGGATGATTACAGCTGTGTAAAGTCATCCATGATCCTGTAAACCCTCCGTTTGGAGCGGAGTACATGTGTCCATACTCCTAAACGTGTCGTTACAGATCCTACATGGCAATCAACAAATGTTGGTGAGCCGGTCTGAAGTGATGCTTTAAGACGTGAAGTGAAGTTTCTAAACTGAAACATTTTTGAATAACGATTATTAAACTTTGCTCTCAAATTGATGAACACAACCAACAAATGGCTCTGAAACTGGAGCATGTAGTTTGCCGTGACCAAAATATCCCTTTTTCCATCACAATCATAATACTGAAGCTACTGAATACACAAAATGACCAGCTGCTAAAATAGAACCTACAATAACTTCATTAATATTGTGACATAAACCTGACAACAGTGACGATCTGACGAGTATTAGGACCAGGCTACTCAAACACAAACATATTATTGTTCAAAATGATGGACTGACCAGTGGCAAGGGAAGTTTATTACTCATAATAACCAAAAACATCTTCCTTACAAGACAAGACAAATATCTACCAAGCAGAGTGCCAGAGTAGGCTCAACTAACAGAACAGAACAGCCCTCCTAAAGACAGCTTAGGTCTGACAGCCCTCCTAAAGACAGCTCCGGTCTGACAGACTTCCAGTCCAGATACTTCATGAGTAAACTTCAGCCACTCTCCAGTGTGCAGGCACCCCGGCCTCGCATATCATTTACAATCTGTTTGTGTCGCTCAGCACGAAACATGAGTGTGCTGAACACAGGTGAGTGTGCTGAACACAGGTGAGTGTGTGCTGAACACAGGTGTGTGCGCTGAACACAGGTGTGTGTGCGCTGAACACAGGTGTGTGTGTGCGCTGAACACAGGTGTGTGCTGAACACAGGTGTGTGTGTGCTGAACACAGGTGAGTGTGCTAAACCCAGGTGTGTGTGCTGAACACAGGTGTGTATGTGTGCTGAACACAGGTGTGTGTGTGCTGAACACAGGTGTGTGTGCTGAACACAGGTGTGTGTGTGCTGAACACAGGTGAGTGTGCTAAACCCAGGTGTGTGTGCTAAACCCAGGTGTGAGTGTGCTGAACACAGGTGTGAGTGTGCTGAACACAGGTGTGTGTGTGTGTGCTAAACACAGGTGAGTGTGTGTGCTGAACACAGGTGAGTGTGTGTGCTGAACACAGGTATGTGTGCTGAACACAGGTGTGTGTGTGCTGAATACAGGTATGTGTGCTGAACACAGGTGTGTGTGTGCTGAATACAGGTATGTGTGCTGAACACAGGTGTGTGTGCTGAACACAAGTGAGTGTGCTGAACCCTGTGTGTGTGCTGAACCCTGTGTGTGTGCTGAACACAGGTATGTGTGCTGAACACAGGTGTGTGTGCTGAACACAGGTGTGTCTCTCTGGCTCCCTCGCTCCCTCATTAAGGTGCAAAGTGAGCCGTCTGGGAAGTTCACTTAAGATTCTAATCATGGCGGCTGGAATAGAGATCTCTGTACAAGATGATTCTCTGATGCACAGAGATAGGCAGGCTCTCTTACAGTCTGTGTGTGTGTGTGTGTGTGCCTGTGTGTGTGTGTGTGTGTGTGTGCCTGTGTGTGTGAAGGCGTGCGCCTGAGTGCAAGAATGTGTGCTGTCGTGTGTTGTCTGTATAGTGCTTGTAGTGTGTGTGTGTGTGTGTGTGTGTGTATGTCAAGGAGAGAATCATTGGAAGAGAAATAGAGAGAAAGGCAGAGTGAACCATTGTTTATCCGGGAGACGGAGAGAGAGAGAATCTGAGAATGCCGGATAATGAAAAGGGCTCGAAGAACGCAGAGAGAGGGAGGGAGGGAGGGAGAGAGAGAGAGAGAGAGAGAGGAGAGAGAGGAGGGAGGAGGGAGGGAGAGAGAGGGAGGAGAGGAGAGAGAGAGGGAGGGAGGGAGGGCGGGAGGTGAGGGAGGGGATTAGTTTCGGCGTCTGCTCTATCTACTGTGCTCTGCTCTAGTGGCAGCGTCTCTTTGCGAGCGTGATGCGGTGGGCGCTCGAGGGAGCAGCGATGCGCGAGTGCGTGCTTTCGGTGAGGGTGTTATGGCGATCTGCGCTCTCGCTCTCTCTCTCTCTCGCTTTCTTTATTTGTCTATTTTACTTGTTTTTGTTTGGGGGTGCGGGTGTGTAGGGCGGCGGAGTGTGGCCGTGTGCATGCGCCTCCGGCTCCAGCGGCGTGCACATGCTCTCTTGTCCCCGCAGTGACAGCAGAGAGGATTGACACCCTCTCCCCTCGTTGGAAATTAGACAACAATAACAAATTCATAAATTGATACGAAGCACATCAGTCACTGACAGAAGCCCAACACGTGTCCCTGTGCTTCTTATTTAAAACACCATGAATCGAAAATTAAACGTAAATCAACCGACGGGGGTAAACGTGTCCCTCAAGCCATGTGGGTGTGACATGCGTATTACTTTCACTAATTAATTTTGACCCTAAATGGACGCTGAGAGGAGTCCCTGCACTTAGTACAATGCCTGTGAGTGTGAAAAAACTAAGGAGCAGAAAAGCTAAAGTAACGAGTATTTCGGCTCGTTAAATCAAGGTTGTCAAAAGCTGCCTTGATTAGTGAGATTGTAAGCGAGGCGTTGCACAGATGGCCATCGGAAAAGTGGCCGCATTTGGGAAACAAGGACTAATTCCATTCAATTTTACGTCCGACTCTCGTGTAAAACCACACAATAGCAGAATGTAAGTGCGTGCGACTTTCGACCAATCAGACGTGATCTGGGGTTCTTGTCTAAATTGAAATCAACCCCTCGGACGATGTCCTGCACTGGGGCACAGGAAACACCTGGAGCCACGGCAACCGGACAGTCCAGGGATCCCCCGTCCTGGGCGGTTTGTCTCAGAGACTGCCCCCAAGTCGTGAGAGCAAAAATATCTCTGAGATCTGGACACCTCAGTGAGCGTTATCATTCCTCATCCTCCGTCCTCCTCGCCGCCGTGGCCTGGCCTCACGGTGCTACTCGTCTCTCTGGACGCCCAATCGCATCGTCAGGACACCGCATCGCCAGGACAACGCATCGTCAGGACACCCGGGTGGGAGGTTCTGCTTAGTGCAGGCTCTCTCTCCCACTGATAGGACACTACATCCATGGGCTGTTTGTTGAGAGGTCAGAGCCGAAGCCAATGATCCTAACAAACACCAAGACAGTAAAAGAGGAGTCTTGCTACTGACACAGCACTGTAGACCACGGGGAGAGAGAGAGAGGAGAGAGAGAGAGAGAGAGAGAGAGAGGAGAGCAACACTGGAGTACCACTGGGAGATCGAGATGAGAAGAGAAGAGAGAGAGTAGAGAGAGATAGAGAGAGAGAGAGAGGACAACAACTGTAGACGAGCACGGAGAGAGAGGAGCCCAGAGAGAGTAGAGAGAGAGAGAGAGAGAGAGAGAGAGAGAGAGACGAGAGAGAAGAGACAGAGATGTGAGAGAGACGAGAGGAGAGAGAGAGAGAGAGAGGAGAGAGAGAGAGAGAGAGAGGGAGAGAGAAGAGAGAGAGAGAGAGAGAGAGAGAGAGAAACTGCAGAAAGCTGATTCACTCTTATTCGACGCAACTTTTCACTCACGCTATCCTGGACTGGATACGTCACGACAAGAACACTTGAAGTGGATATAAAACACACAGGACCACATTTCACTATTGCTTTAACTCGATCTGAAACTACATTTGAATTATTCTTGTTGCAAAAAAAACTAAAGGAATCCTAGGGAAATGCTTTGGATCCACGTCCTTGGATCCAAGTTGGATAATAAGTAACAAGGCCCTTATGAGGTGCTTATTAACATTAGCATACGTTAACAAGACCATATAAGTGTTAACAATATTAATAAGGCTTGAGGTTAGAGCTAGGGTTACGGTGAGGGTTAGTGTGTAAGGATAAATGTTAGTCAATAGGCAATCGGGCCCTCATAAGATGCTTACTAACATAAGATGTACAACTAACTAAGGCCTTCTTACCTATGAACTAATGCTTACTCTAAGCACCTGGATCTAAAGGAGAGGAAGGGGAATCTGGGCGATCAGCAGGGCGAGAGAGGGGAGGACTGGGGCTTGGAGACGGAAGTCTTCCAGAGCTCTGTCAGTTGAATTCGGGTTTGGCTGGGAGATCAATGCCGCGGGGAGTGGACAGCACGGGGGGGGGGCAGCACGCGCGCGCACGGGGGGGGAGGGGGGGGACCAGCACAGGGGGGGGGGCAGCAGCATGGGGAGGGGACAGCACAAGCTGCAGACCACGGCGAGTCAGCTAAGTCCTGGAGCAACACCCAGAGAGAAACCTGGGATTCAACCATTTAAACCCTAACCTCTCCCCACCCTCCCCATGCCTCCTGGGACCGTGAGATCCCACTAGCGGACGCTCACCCCCCCCCGCCCCCCCTTACGCCCCCTCGTCCAATTAAATCGTGTCCCTCGTCTGCTCGCAGGAGAGCCCGAGTTGGTCAGCAGTTGTGTCAGGATGGAAGCTGCTGACTGATGATGGAATTATCAGGAAGTGATGCGCTACAGCTTCCTGCCTGTGGGGTGGGGGGGGTACGAGGGCGCGGGACGGGGGCCCTGTCACTTCCTCTCCGTGCGGGACACTCTTGCTAACTGTCCCACCGTCCCGTCCCCGTGGAAACACACTGGGACAGCGCGAGAGAGAGAGACTGGAGGAGGATTGGTGCTCCGTGCTGACTGCAACATTCTGTCCCTCGGTAACAGACACTTTGCGGTGAGAAAACATTGAAACAGTCGTGATCAATCGGAAATGTTCTGTTCTGCACAAGGGGGAAATATGAGGAGATGGAGAACACACAGGCGCCCGTACGTTTAGAACAACACGTCTGATGGTTGAAAATACACAACCTTCTCTTTGCACAAGGACAGGCATTTCTTCCTTGTAATGATGACAACATCCTAGAAATAGTTATTTTTGTGAAGATGCACAGTGGGTTTAGATGTTGCTTCGTTTAAAAGGTAGCACAACAGCACACAGTGACAGCCTGTCATTGAAGACCCCACAAAAAGGAACCAATTTCAAAAGACATAAAATATTACCATACGGTTTCATAGCAAAGATTTCAAAAGATTATTCATTCGACAACATTTTTCGCTGTTGTCTTCAGTCCACAGATTCATTATCACTTGTAACAATAATGGCAGCCAACCCTCATATTTCACCTCCCTCCATGGCTGTATCCTTGAAACCCACAATTAGACTGCTTGTCTATATATCCTACTTCTGCCGAAGAAGCCATCTTCCATACCTATGTGGTGGTGAATATATTCCTAGCAACGAGGCAGTCCTGTTTCTAAGGTTTCAAACACTACAGAGGATCTCGATGAGGTTTTAAAAACGGGTGTCACGACCAAACGAGTCTAGGTGATCGATGAAGGACAGGGGTTCGAAGACAGGTGTACCCCCCCCCACACACACACACACACCCCACACACCCCCTACGTACCTCCAAAGTCTGGGCGTAGACGGATGTCATATCCCTTTAGTAGCTTGTCCACCGTAGACTTGGCAATTGACATGCCGGTGTTTCCAGGTGTGGAGCTGAGAGAGAGAGAGGAACACAAACGTGAGAATACTTCCCCCCCGGAAGGCCTAGTAAGCCATGGGGGATTTTTCTCCCACTGTTGTGTTGCTGCACATGCATCCACCTGGGCCCTAAAATGTTACATTTCACATTATGGGATTTCATTACTCATTTATTACATACTTTAGTGTGGTCATGTGATCTGGACATGTACAGTCATTGGGGAAGCTGGTTGTCTAGGAGATGTTAATAAGACCACACCAGGCAGGCAACATGTTACTGCAAATTACTTACAGTGACAGATTGATTGGTAGAATCCATTTAAAAATGTGAAATTTTGAAAGTATTGGTGATAGATAATACTGAAATACGTATTTATCAGGGAAGGAAAATTAAGAAAAAGCTCAAATTATAACCCAAAGCAGCCAATTCGCCACGAAGCTGTCATTAAGGCTAATCAGAACAAATACTATGGTTGAGGGCGAGAGTCTGTGAGTATTCTAATTAAAGCAATCGTTCTGCCTGTGTCCTGTCTGGACGGGATACAGGAACGTAATCGAAATGTCAAAACGTCAAAATGGAAGACCCAGTTTAGGGCCATGGCTGTTTGGTTAAGGATGTCAGCTTCAGTTGTCTAAATCTGGGGTCTGAGATTGTAGTTTGTAATGGTAACATGGTAAATAAATACAATGTTGTCGACCCACTTGAGAATAAATTGTCTACCTTAAAAAATAAATAGCTTGAGGACGTTTTTTTGTTGTTCTAACACTCTTCTCAGCAAGACGGTTACAGGTGCTCAAAAATACGCAATACTGCACGGACTTGACTCGCGGCGCTATATGAAATATCAATGGAACATTTACCCAACGTCACACAGTGCCACTAAAATTAACAGACAGGCAGTTTTGTTTCACTTTCTCTGACTGATCGATGATGAATCGCTAGTAGTGATATGGTGTTGTTGATAGGGTGGGGGTGGGAGCAAATTATTATTTGCATTGTCTGTCGTTGGATGATTAAATCCTTGGAATTGATGTAAGAATATTCCTTAATAGTTTAAAATGAATAATGAGACGACCTAAACATTATGAACACGTTCATCTATAGGGAATTGTTTTAATTCACATCAGTGATTGATCAGTTGCATGGCTAATTTAGACCTTGTTTCATCACCTAATTATAGAGAAGGAAACAGAGGAGGCTATTGAGATATATAATCGGATTGATACTCGCGCAAGCCAATTAATGGTTATATGGATATCTGAATAGCCTACGTTTTACAATAGGAGAACATGCACGCGCATATTTTGCACGCACATACGCGCGCGTACGCTACAGAATAGGTTTTAGTAGTTCAATTTGTGTGGTGATGTCGCTCTTATGTCGGTATCCTGAAAATGTGATTTAAATGTGTTTTTTCTGTTTTTTAACATTAAGGCAACGGTGAAACCTTTGTGTGTCGTTGAAAAACATCTAGAAGATGCTCACTTACCTTTGAGCAAAGCAAACGAAGGACAAAGCAGCCAAAGCAGAGAAAAATCCACATATTTTATCTTCTTGAGGACCCAACATTTCCACAAATCCTTATGTAGTTTCAATAATCCAACCGCCTGTTGTCCAAAAATAATTGTAAAAAACAAGTAAAAGAGCCAGTCAAAAGAAATGACTGTAAAAATATATACGACAGTCTACACCTACTCATGTAGCGGCTTTATTTAAAAAAATGCGTGTGTTTAAACCTCGTAATTGGTCCCAGCCGTTTTCCCAAGCTATGGAAATCCGTGCAGGTCACAGACCCCTTCAACCAACACCAGCAGATCAGACATCTTGCTCAAAATCCCCAACACAAGACTTTCAAAAGTGATGAAGAAGTATTCTTCCTTTAGATGGAAAATAGTCCGGCAATTAATGACAGCCGTTTGAAAAGGAGCAGCCGCGTCTTGTTGATTAGATTGGCTGTTGCAGTTTCCCAGACCAAATCTGTGGAAGAGGCATGGTTCCAACAAAGCTCCGGCGAAAGAGATTGATCCACAATGTAGCCTGTGTTGTGTTTAAGGATTTGTTTTAGCTGTAATTGCTGTGGGGTAAGGGGGTGCAGTGGATAAAAAAAGAAAAAAGAAATCTTCATACCGTTTTCGTTGCTGATGATGTGGAAATGCTTCTCTCAACACAAAGTCACTAACGGGGAAACGCACAGTGAAAAAATGCAATAGGTAATATCTGATGCAGACGTCAGAGACTGTATCACCCCTCTGGTGAAAAAATTGATACAGAGAAATATGGATGACCCGTCATATATCGGCCAATGTATGTATCACATCGGATTTAATGTCAAAGATGCTAACCTACTGAAGGCGTCTCCGTTGTCCAACCTTATCTGTCGATTGAATACCTCAACATATTCCGTTCACCCTCTCCTCGAAACACTGAGCAAATAATGACACAGACCTTAGAACACCCACTAGAGCCTTGGTGAAGAACGAAGAGTTAGAGATGGAAAATGTATTTTAATTTCTTGGGCTAAAGAAAAAGAATAAATGTGTTTGTAAATAAATAGGCTACAGTTGGCTGTATGCTATATTTGACAGCTTTAGAGATATTTTGACGACATCCTATCCATGCGCTGAATCGCTAGGGGACGGACAAGGAATCCTGTCCTGAGTGTCCATGTTCTCCGTGAAACCCATTAGAATGCTGCAAGTGTGGGCCCGTGCGTTTTCATGCATTTCCACTACTTTGACCACATATTTGGAAATACAGACGCGCGAGCGCGCACACACAAAAACACGCACGCACGGACGCACACACACACACACACACACACACACACATACGGTGTCCGACTCCATCCCCCTTCCACCCTCATAAATAAATATTATTAAATTTCACCAGCAAGAAACAATCATCATCACCCTTGATGTCAATATGTGGCTAATATGCACATCACATGCAACCATCACGCGCGGGCTCGTGTTTTATACAGAAGGAGGGTTTCTTCGGGGTTCTGTGTGCTGTCCAGTTGCTAAGCAACCCAGAGAGCACTGATGCAGTTGTGGTGTTTCGAAGGCTATGTGCAGAGGCTCATTTAAAGGAGTATTGCCACCAGTGTGGTGTCAGAGAGAGAGAGAGAGAGAGAGAGAGAGAGAGACAGAGACAAAGCGCTGTGCTTGCCCATGTTTGTGCAACACTTGAGGATCAATACGGATCTCTCGTCACCTGGGCACCAACATGTGATGGGTCATGAGCAGTGGGCTTCTGGCATCCCCTTTTACTCATCGTCATCATCTTCATCATCATCCCCATGATCACGACCAAATCATTCAGGGGAGGAGGGGGGCATTATTGAAATATGTCTCCTCATACCCTTAGCAACAGTTAGAATCAGAGCGAAGACCATGGTTCACCTGCCTGAAAGCTTTACAACGTATACGTTCACGTCCAGAAATACTGTCCAAGAATTGCGCCTCTTCCCATAATTGCTCGTCTTACTCGTGTCTTAACGTGGGATTTATGGTGTTGCTTCACAAGGGTTGATTTGATGATTTGATTTCAGACACGTAGTGAGTCTGTGGGATCTGGTCTGGAGGACTGATTGACCGTGAATAAGCGAGTGAGTATGTCGACTGCCTCTGGGTCATCTTCATTGAGGCTGATAAAGTACACATTTGCAACAAAACAAAAAGTGTTAAAGCAGCTAATCTATATTAGTAGACAGCATACTGTCAGAGGTGTCAATAGCTGACCGCTTTCCTTATCAGCAGCTCTGCTTGAGCCATCCTGATTCATTTGGGACCTTGATTCATTTGGATCTTCTTGATTCATTTGAACCTTTTTGATTCACTTGTATTTTCTGGTACTTGCCATTTAAGATGTCATTAGGCTACCTTTCCATTTTCAGGTGTTGTGTTTATGTTATTCAATGATTTTAATAAAGTAAATACCAACAGTGTGGTAAAGAAAAAGAAAAGAATGCTGAAAAAATGTATTTCGTATAAATTCAGAGCAGCCTTGCATTACAAATGTCAAACGGTTGTTGAAACACACAAGCCACTTCTCCTTGGTGGTGGTTGTACAGACCTATACGCTTGTGTTTTCCATCCTCTAAAGGACTTCCTGGTGTTAGGGCCACAGCCAAGGTCAGAGGTTAGAGGTCAGGGGGTTCTATCTGTAGGAGGGGCCAATTAGACAGTCTGCCAGAGCCCCAAGCAGAATCTCAAGGGATGGTGAGGCAACCTTTCTGCTCTTCACTGGCCTTCCCATGGAGACCCTATAAACAGCTACACACCCCCCCCCTGCCCCGCCCCAACACACACACACACACACACCACACACACACACAAATCACATGTGCACACACACATATACACCACACACATTTGTGCACACGCAAGACACCACACATGCGTACACACACCATACATGTCCAGACACGAACACACACGCACACATACACACCACACACACACAAATCACACGTGCACACATATACACCACGCACATATGTACCACACACACATATGTGCACGCGCAAGACACCACGCATGCTTACAAACAAATACCATACATGTGCAGACACGAACACACACACGCACACACACACACACACACACACACACACACACACTCGACACACACACACACACACACTCTCCCAGGGTCGTCTGATCGCAGCACCTGGCTCAGTGAGGGACTTCCACGGAGAGACAGATCGAGCTCGGGAGACACGCGTGTTCTCCCCGCTCTCCTTCCTCCCGGTTTATCACATGTTGCGTAATGCATGTAAGTTACTGGGTCACCCTTTACTCCTCTGAACATAAATAGTATCACATGCTTAATGCATTGCTGCCTTCCAGTCACTCCCAAGCTCTCCTCCCTCCTGCCCCTAGTCTCTGCCAGTCGCTCCAATTACCTCCCGACATCACAGACCGCCTTCTCAGATATGGGAGTCAGGTGGCTGAGCGGTTAGGGAATAGGGCTAGTAATCAGAAGGTTGCCGGTTCGCTTCCCGAACGTGCAAAAATGACACTATGTCCTTGGGAAAGGCACTTCACCCTACTTGCCTCGGGGAGAATATGCCTGTCCTTACTGTAAGTCGCTCCGGATAAGAACGTCTACGTCTTGGATAAGAGCGTCTACTTAATGTAATGTAATATGCATGCACGCCCTGGCAACAATCATTTATTTCTGTACTCCCCCCAACTTGTTGATGAATGTGCCGGACTGTGGTTTGCTGGTGATCTTGAATGTGCTCGTTGGGATGATGTAGTACACGATGATGTAGTACACGGTTCCTAGCAAAAGCAACTCTCTTTCTCAGCAGCCTAACCTTCACACCCACCTTAGATAATGTCAGCTGAAGGATTCTGTTTCCTCTGGGTCTGCCTCATCACCCCCACTCCCCCTGTCCCTCCCTCCCTCCCTCCCTCCCTCCCTCCCTCCCTCCCTCCCTCCCTCCCTCCCTCCCTCCCTCCCTCCCCTCCCTCCCTCCCTCCCTCCCTCCCTCCCTCCCTCCCTCCCTCCCTCATGTACTCTGTCCCACAACCTCAGACACACAGTACTGCAAGAATGCTGTAGCACATATTGTAATTCCCAGGCAAAGAGTCAAATAGCCTCACTGAATCCCCTTCCCCAGAGTCAAATAACCTAAGTGAATCCCTTCACCCTGAGTCAAATAACCTAACCGGATCCTCATCCCTTGAGTCAAATAACTCATTAGCGTTTTGCGTGTGCGTTGTTTAAGACTGAAAAACAGTCACAGAGTCAGAGTGCATGGTACTGCAGAGGAATGATAGCCCAGTTACTTTAATCAATGTCATGAAAACTATTCATGCCTTGTCAAAATACAATTCACGCCATGGCGTGTTGCTTTGACGTCTTGTGCCATGTCAACACAGTGTTGAGAAAGTATAACCACACTCTGTCTGCGGGGTCCACGAATACGCCCATCAACTACGACAAGAAAAACTGTCGTTTACAGAAACGAAAATGACATTCAGAAGGACATTTCTTGTCTGCAGCTTGTTCCTGTTGGTTAGAGAAGTCCAATGGGTCAAAAAGAAACGGTATATTTGAAAGAAGGGCGGGAAAAGAAAGGATGAGCGAGCCTTGATAGAGCATGGAACGGAGCAGAGGCTAATGAACTAAATATGCAGAGAGAAA
>CAEFZP010002288.1:0-7500 GCA_903064625.1 Mallotus villosus | reverse complement strand
CCCCCCCGTATCTCACTCTCTTTCAGATTCCGGAAAGAGCGACTGGAATTGAAACTGCATGGGGGATCGCCACAGAGATACTATGTGTGCATTCATAAATAAGCCCCGGCCAATAGCAGGGCAGAGTGGACATGATGCTGTCCCAATAGCAGGGCAGAGTGGACATGATGCTGTCCCAATAGCAGGGCAGAGTGGACATGATGCTGTCCCAATAGCAGGGTAGAGTGGACATGATGCTGTCCCAATAGCAGGGCAGAGTGGACATGATGCTGTCCCAATAGCAGGGCAGAGTGGACATGATGCTGTCCCAATAGCAGGGCAGAGTGGACATGATGCTGTCCCAATAGCAGGGCAGAGTGGACATGATGCTGTCCCAATAGCAGGGCAGAGTGGACATGATGCTGTCCCAATAGCAGGGCAGAGTGGACATGATGCTGTCCCAATAGCAGGGCAGAGTGGACATGATGCTGTCCCAATAGCAGGGCAGAGTGGACATGATGCTGTCCCAATAGCAGGGCAGAGTGGACATGATGCTGTCTCCCCCTTGGTCTCTGGGTGTTCGATGTGCTGTAACATTACAGACTGGACATGTCAAAGGCACAACAACAACAACAACAACAACAACAGCTTGCTTGGCTTGATTCAGACCATGTGAGGAAGGACATAGGTCTTGGAGGGCCTTAATGATGCACTGTTTACACACACACACACACACACACGCACACGCGCACACACACACACACACACATATACTCACACACGCACACACATACACACACACACACACACACACATACCCACTGCACTTTATTACTCTTTAACTTGACGGATACCCCTAATGGCTACATTCTAAATAAATCATAGTGTTTTTCTTCAGTCTAATCTGGGTAAAGTAAATAAATAAAATAAAAACGTCAAAGCATATTTTAAAATCTTTGAATTTGCACAACGAGTAAATGAATGGCAGGAATGACTAAATGCTGACATGGAGTACTTTTACTCCAAACATGAGACTTCGCTGTGTCTCGGCGCAGGAAAAATGGGTTCTCTCAGTACCATTAGCTATCCCCTTTGCCAATGGCAAGTCAATAACATCTCTGGCTGCACAAATGGCCTTTTATGCTTGGGTCTGCAAATTTGACTGTATAGGTTGGTTTAACAGCATTCACCATTGGCACTCAAGACATTGTAGCAAAATAACTCTGTTTAGAGATTCATAAATATTTTGAGATGCGTTTAAAAGCCTTTGGGGTCCGCGGGGACTGCTAATGTTTGGCGTGGAACCCCAGGTGAGTGAGAGGGGACATGGTGTTCTTCTAGAACCCCTCGCCCTCTGGTGACTGTCAGAGCTCGCTGTGCTGAGGAGAGTGAGGGCTGAATCTCCGTCATCGGGCCCTGCCTCTCCACATCTTCCTCATACACAACGACCCATAAACACTCCCCCAGCCCCTCACACACACTCCCCCAGCCCCCCACACACACTCCCCCAGCCCCCCACACACACTCCCCCAGCCCCCCCCCACACACTCCCCCAGCCCCCCACACACACTCCCCCAGCCCCCCCCACACACACTCCCCCAGCCCCCCACACACACTCCCCCAGCCCCCCCTACACACTCCCTCTGCCCTCCATGTGTTAGGTGAAAAAACCACAGATGGCCGAGATGTGTTTTCCAGGGTTATTTAGATTGATAAAACACATTGAATGTATGGATTGAGGATGTGAGAGTGACACAGTTGTCGTTTCACTGATTTAGTATGAAAAAAAGACTGATGGCCTCAGAGCATGTCTCAGCATCGCTACATTTATCACTCACGGACGTACAAGCTCAAAAGCCAAGTAAGACAGGCATACAGTGCACACACACACACACCACACACACACCACACACACACACTCACACAAAATGACTGTTTTTCATCTGTCTTTTCCCCCCCCAGAAGATATCAAATATCGATCGCAATCAGGGAAGAAGTGTCCCAATTTCACCGTGGATCAGTCCAGTCATGACATCATCTCCGGCCGTCACGTCCCCGCGGTGACACACCAGGTGATGTCTGTCTTGGTGTCGGACCAGGTGAAGGAGGAAGGGACGGATATCAGCGTCGTCGCGTTACAGTTGACATTTTATGCATTTAGCAGACACTTCTATCCAAAGCGAAGTCGGGGCATATCGAAAGTTCAGCAGAAGGATGGGAAATGCATAGTTCTAACAGTATTTGTATGACTATGTTTAGCCTGTGTTCTGCTCCTCTCTTTCACCAACCGTCTCTGGAGGAGGGGATCCCTCACTGAATTGCTCCTCCCAAGGTTTCTCAAATTTTTTCTCTTGCATTGAGTTTTTCTGGGAGTTTTTCCCTTGTCTTCCTTGAGGGTTTAGGTTGGTTGAGGGGCAGCTCTATGGGCGTATGTGAAGCCCTCTGTGACATGCTTGCGTGTCAAAAGGGCTATACAACATTTTGATTTGATTTGATTTATTTCAACGGTCAGAATCAACCAAGGGAAGGTCTGTATTTACCCGACACGGTGCAGAGTAACTACATCTTAGCTCCCAGGCGGGCTGGTTCAACGCACACGGGGGGGGTGGGGGAGGGGAGGGGGGGGGGAAACTCTGGGGACGTCTAATTACAGAGCTTCAGGCTGGACGGAAAGGGTTAATCGTTCGCCGGGATTTCTTTCGGGATTCCGTCCTCACGTGGGAATTGTTAATTGACAGGGCCGCTCATCTCCACGGCTACTACTCACGAGATGAGGTGGCTATCGGGGGGGGGGTTTATCAGGAGCCGAGAGGAGAAACAACAGAGCACATGAGACAAACGCTCGCTGACTTTGCTAGCCGGGTATGACGTGATGACCAGTGAGGATTATCACACGTTAGTTATCAACATAAGTCATCTTTTTCTTGAGATAACGATGGTGTCGGTTTGTCGAGCAGACCTACAGATGGTTCCAGACGGCCTGTTCAAAAATGTCGTTTGATTTCCGAGCACATCGTTTTCCCCCAGGCTATAGACAAGCTGTACAGGGGTCAGGAGGTCAACACACAGCCCAATAACCCAGGTCAGACAGATAATTCCGTCGGTATTGTCCTAACATGCCATCGGATGAGATCATTGCTATTGAGTACGACGTCTGCGGGGGTGAATGACTCCGGGTTGTAAATTCAAACGGATTCAACTGCGGTTTCTCACGAGTCACCTTCTGAGTTTATAGCCCTTCAAGGTTACCTCAACACACGCATCGTGTCATAACTTGTTATAACCTCGTCAACAACACCATGCATAAGGACGCTCTTCTGGTCTCTTTGTGAAAGTGTTCTTTAATTCAATCTACTTGATTGCCACCATAAAGCATCCACCTGGACTAATTAATTGAGACATGGAGGACAAGGTATGAGATGATTTTTCTTACACAGAGGTAATTTGGTACTGGTGCGGAAAACCTCACACTTAATAACCCGTGAGTCCCTGGCCTCCAGGGACGACTGTGTCCGGTGAGGCCCAGGGGAGGAGGACGACTGTAATGTCACATCCCCCCAAAAACCTCAACCTTCCTTGGCTCAGACGAGACCTGAACAGCAGACGTGTGCAACGCTGTTAAGAACAACGCCTGAAACATTGGAAATACATTTAACACACATTCTAACAGCAGGACTGGACAGCGACACTGGGAAAGGTCACCAGTCCAGGACAATCAATCCACTGGACGATCTGCTGGTAGGTGACATCACGCAGGGGAGATGATCTCTGAGTGTGCGACACCCCCAGTATCTCACATATCGGAGTACGTAACACCTTCCCACGGGACAGATCGTCTCCAGGAACGTGATGTCATCACGCGGGAGGTCGACACCTCCCGGGCACCTGACGCGTGATGTCACGCGGTGATGATGTCACACGGTGATGTCACACAGTCCGTGTCCTTGTCGGCGCGTCTGCCTACCCCTGTGTGCTCGGTTCTATTTGGAGATGTTACTCAGGAGTGACACACTTTTCACATTTCTCCGTGGGCGCTGTGGATGTGGGGAGGGGGGGGGGAGGGAACAGGGGCAGGGGGAGCCGGGCGTGGGGGGGGTCGGGGGGCGAGGGGGAGGGCTATCTACCACGGTCAGCTGGACACGTCTGGGGCCGCAGCGCGTCTTGTTCGTCGCCAAGGTTTCTAAATGAATTGAGACGGATGCTGTTTCGACCCCGGCCAGCCCCCGCTGCACTCTGCAAGCCTCATTGGCTACATTCATAGTAGTCTGATCAATACATGGATAGATCGGATGAGAGACGGGGGAGACGGGGGTGGAGGGGGTCCGTTAAACAGGCCTCCTCTCTCCTATAATACCTGATAACAGATGATTCATTCATGTGACAGGCGACGCAGAGCACAGATAGATTACACAAAACAGTCACAGCCCTCTCTGGCCTCGGTTAGCATACCGATTAGCAGCAAGAGAGCAAACATGAATAAAACTGCTTAGTGGGAAGTATCAGATCTTCGTTAAAACTCCCCTTAAGCGCAGTCTTAACAGTAACAAACATGCCGAGTGAGAGATCCATTCACACTCAATCAAACTAACAGCCTTCCAAATGTCCCTTGACACAGCACTGTATGCATGCCGTTGGTGATGGGATTAAACCCTGGTGGAACAGTGTTTAATATTAATAACAACACAGAGCGGGCGACATGGCGAAGATTGAAACAGATGGTGTTTCTTAATCCATCAATGTTTTTGGGGAAGGTGTGATATGATGTGGATGTAAGGAGGAACACGAGGCTTTCTGCCTACACCTGCTCAGTGATTACTCGGAGACCTGGGGGCTGTAGCCACAGCGAGCACCAGTCTGATCTACCCCGTCCTGCCCAAAGCACACTCTTTCTGGGGGTCCCCTCCCCTCCTCCTCCCCCTCCCCTCCTCCTCCCCCACAATCATTATTTGTATGATTAGCACACTCAAATTAAAATCACTCCTCGAAAGAATTGTTTTCTAAATAATTAGTCTGTCGACGTGACATTAGAACCCTACGTTTCTGATCCTTGATTTTACGTGTGTCTCTGTACACTGTCTCTGTACTGCATCTGTATCAAAGTCTGCTAAAGGAGTAACAAAACCGTTAGAAGAACCTAGGAATCGTGTGTACGTCGAACAGCTGGAGAGTTAAAACATATGGTGAGAATGGTAACTGCATACTGTAGTCGACAACCAATTATCATGAAATTGTACCCAATAAATCCTACCCAGGACATTAAACCGTACCTAATAAATCGTAGCCAAGACCGAATACACCCCCCACACGCACACCCTGCACACCCTGCACCCCCCATCCCCCCACCCCCCCCCATCCCCCATCCCGGTCCATGGAGAGTTCTGCCGCATTAATCTAACTGCCTCCCATCCCTGGAACACCAGCACCTTGCATGAGGTCAATTAAGCCCCTACAGATAAATCACTCTGCATAATACTGTTATGAAAATAGTAGAGTGCAGTTTGGTCAATGTTTACTCTGCACAGGTGCGCCGGGCAAAAGGTGAGAGTCGTTTAGAGACATTAAAGCGGAGGTGGGGGGCGGGCGGTGTCCTCCTCAAGGTTGGGAAATGTCACTCTGATGGAGTTCCTGCTTGCGTACAGTCATCACAGAGAAACAACCTCAGAGGTTTCTATGGCGATGTGACTGGCGGCTGTGGGCTGGTGCAGTGAAACAGGACAGCAGTCTGCACAGTGCTCCAGTCTACGCACAGTACAGGAGTCTGTGTATGAGACAGTCTACAGTCTACGTACAGAACAGGAGTCTGTGTATGAGACAGTCTACAGTCTACGTACAGAACAGGAGTCTGTGTATGAGACAGTCTACAGTCTACGTACAGAACAGGAGTCTGTGTATGAGACAGTCTACACACAGTACAGGAGTCTGTGTATGAGACAGTCTACACACAGTACAGGAGTCTGTGTATGAGACAGTCTACGTACAGTACAGGAGTCTGTGTATGAGACAGTCTACACCAGAAGTCTGTGTATGAGACAGTATACACACAGGAAAGCTGTATATATGCTACACAGACGTCTATGAAGCAGTCTACGTAGAGTACAGGAATCTACGTACATCTACACCAGTAACAAGGACATAACATCATTTTTCCACGACCAGGAATCGAACAGGCAACCTTCAGATTACTAGCCCGATTCCCTAACCGCTAAGCCACCTGACTCCCTCCACCATACATATATATGATTTTCACCGCGGCAGAAAGGGCCTGTGGAACAAAGCTCAAATCAGAATCTGCTCACCCTCCACTCATCTACTGTCTGTCTGTCTGTCCTATGCCTGTCTTATTTATGTGTCTGTCTGTCTCATCCGTCAGTCTACCTGTCTATCTGTGACTGAACTACAGAATATGGATTACCTTTTGATGTAACAAACAACGGGCCTTGATGATCTCACAAACCTCTAAAGTCTAAACCAGCAGCCCTGAGCCCTGTGCTGTCTGAAGCTGACATCCTCCCCGGTAACATGCAACATGTTTACCTAATTCCATATTGTACGTCTGCCCAGTTGCCGGGGGAGACAGTTCTGTTTGCTTAACCGGGTTAACTCCCTCCAGCAGGAAGTACCTCTCGTCAGCTCCGCTGGGACCTCCTGCCTCCTGCCTGCCTGCCTCCTGCCTGCCTCTTGACTGCCTCCTGTTTGCCTGCCTGCCTCCTGCCTGCCTCCAAACTCTTTGCAGGCCGCTGCTCTGAGTTAAACTGGTTAGTGAATCTCCCTCCAGGTTCGCCTCAGCTTTCGTCTGTGCCCTCCCTGAACACACAGACCCTGTGTTTGATGTTACGACAACGGAGGAGGATTATAAAACCAACAACCTCACACAACGCGCAGGATAGCGTAACGACAACCTCACACAACGCCCAGGATAGCGTAGCGACAACCTCACACAGCGCGCAGGATAGCGTCGCCTCGCTAGCTCACTGCTTCAGGGTCTTTAGAGGTTTGTCCACGGTGCCGTCGATTTGTGGTTCTGGCCTGGGTGGTCCGAGACACGGTGCTTTCCCTGCAGGAACAGCTGGGATGCCCCCCATGGGGGACGAGGAGGGGGGGTGAGGAGGGGGGGGAAGGGGGGGGCGGGGGGAAGGGGGCTGGGGGCTCAGCCGAGGGATCTGGCAAGCTTCAGAGCATCTGCGCTACACTGTTGAAGGTGGCCTCGCATAGACGGGGAATCGTTTATCAGATTTACACACACACACACACACACACACACACACACACACACACACACACACACACACACACAACACACACACACACACACACACACACACAGACAACACAGACAACACACAGCACATTCAGCGCACATTCATTTGATATTTCTGTTTCCCCGTCGGGGGGGAATAACTGGAAGAGGAATGACCTGAGCTCTTTTCCTGTCCTGCTTTTCTCCTCTCTGTCTTTCTGTCATATTTTTAGAAGCAGATGGGAAGAGATACATCCATGCCAATCAACCGCTGAACGACTTAT